>JAQGBW010000170.1:0-56660 GCA_034698625.1 Julus scanicus | reverse complement strand
TTCACAAACTGTAGCATATGTCATTAGTGACACCAAACACCTCGTGTTTCAAGTAAACAAAACAGTTGACTAATTCCAAGGAGTCATTCCAGCCTTAGTCATGAAATTGGAGAATGCCAATGCCAATGGACTAGGATATAAAAATTCCTGTACCTAAAGCACTCTAGAGTATGTTAAGACAAATAAAAAAATGGTGGTTATAGTTTTATTAAATATTTGACTGTGTTGGATAAACACAAGGAAATCTAAAGCAAGCAAGATGAGCAAATTTATAATGATATTTATAGGCTGCACCATTGATGAATGTTTAGTTAACAAAGTTCTGTAAAACAGATGTTGTTTACCTTAGGAACTTTATTTTTCATTCAGAACTTTACATGTTTATATTCTGGTACAGCCGAACCCGTTTAATTGCACAACAGCCCGGCAAGCCGCAAAAGTGCAATTAACCGCTTTATGCAATTATCCGGGTTTTGCTTAAATAAAGTAATCCTGGTTCAATTTTTTTGCTAAAATCCTTCAAATGGCTAGATTAGCAATGGAAACATTTATTGCCACTTAACAAATATATGTGTTGGATTGTTCTATCTCAATGTGCAAATATCCGGTCACAATTCCATAGAAAATTTGCACATGTGGCTTGCAAAATCCACTTTTCCATCATATGCAAAACATAAGGCAAAAGCTCAAGGTATGGAGAATATGAGCAATTAAGCAGGTTCGACTGTAAACAAGTTAATTTTTAAAGCTTTATATTAACAAACATAATTACAAATTATGGCCAATTACTGTCATCAGCCCATTTGTACAGCAAAATGACGTAAAAGTAGAAATGAGTGTAAGCCACGCAATCATAAAGCGTTAACTCACCAATGTCAACATAGCCCTGAAAGAGAATTTGCCCTTGCTCTCGACCAACTTATATAAGTTTGCAATCATCTGGCCAAATCCCATGTAACAATGGTCACTATATTTAAATGTGCACCACCTGAGCAAATATATCAACTGCAGGCACCATGCATCCCAGACCAAAGGATATTTGGTCACACTTACAGCCTTTGGTGCTACAGTCTTTCCTATTGAGAATGTTTAGTTGTTCCTCTCTCCCTCCTGTCCTTAATTTGCAATTCCCCTATTTTCATGGCCCCCTTATCCTCTCGCCATCTTTGCTGAAAATCAGTCAACCCTAGCCATGACCCTACGCAGAGATAAAACCCTTGATGAGCCCTAATCCCTCGGTGTGGAGGAGCCAGCCAAGCAGAACAGACAGACCCGAGCCAGAAACGCGAACTTCGTAGGACCCCGTTCATCCGAAATGAAATTTATACGTTTGGCCCGCCAACAAAACGAAGGAAGGTATAGAATAATTGGAAACAAAACTTAATTTCAAACTTGGTTCAACGTACCTTTGCAACAGCATCAGGTTGTTAAGACAGTGAGAGAGCAATCCCCCTACAGGTTGTCTAATTTTTAATTCGAGCACGTTCCCCTTTCAAAAACTTTTGTTTTGACTTCTTAAAACGAGCAAAAACAGGTACATTATTTTTAAGTTGATTGCAGAGCCCAGGACGCATTAATTAAATTGCCAAGTACTCGTAACGTAGCCTAGGTTTACCATGGTCGTTGCAAAAAAAAACGGAAGCACGCATCACTGCATTCCCATTCGACAACACTGCCACGAGAATAAACAAAAGCCCTCGATAAGGGTTGACTAATTATTTTCCACCCTGAAACACGGGGGTTCAGCCCTATAATTCCACAAATTTTGTGTCGCACAATTCGAGTATTTATTGTCAAGTTAGTGGTGCGTGGCAACACTCGTTACGCTTTAGTACAAGTGCTTAAACGTCTATCTCAACAATATTCTAAAATCGTGTTTTCAAACACCTGTTGCGCTTGTGTATCGCTAAACATGGGTTTGAAGTACAACTTCTGCTTTTTTTCCCGACTAATATTTAATTTAGTTCATGTTACAGCTTCTTGAAATAATATGTGCAGCTTAATCCATATATATATATATATACAACCCTAAAGCAGGTTATTTCCAACATGGCCGCGCTCTTTAATTTAGAAGCGGCCATGTTGGAAATCACGCACAGCCATGCTGAAATGTTCAACCCCAATGAGTCTGAATATAGCAACAACAAAAAATGTATACCTGCAATACACAGTTATCAACTCGTATCAGCTTTATATGAATTTATTATCTCGTAACAGGTCAATTCACTTTCTGAACTCAGCAACGAATACCCCCCACGGTTTCATGCGCAATTTCAACTACGATTTATTGGCGGTTAAAAGTTAACGGACCGTTAAATCCTTAACGAGCTTAGTAAAATCATCAGATCGTAATTTAACTATAAACCGTATAGCAACAGTATTAAACTTCATTTTTTCACCTTAGCGAAATAGTTTAACACAGGTGAAGAAATTTGAACTTTTTATCAACCAGGATCCAACATATGTAGCTGTTTCATTGAAATCAAGTTATTAATCGCCAATGAAGTAAATGAGGCTTAACAGATTAGCTTTTGATTGCAGGTGTAAACTGCAAAGGACGTCAGGTAGATAATCCAAATTACACAAGTAGACCAATCCTTTCGGATATAATAACATCATCCAACAAGCATGCAATCGAAAGACAAAGTGCAGATACCATCAAAACAAGCAACACCATCTTCGACGTGTTGCTTACGTTACGAAATCAACACATTCCAGCTGCTGAAAATAGCAAATGCAGGTAGCACGAAGGTGATAAACAATTCGCCTCAGTTTGATTTCCCACAAAGGAGGAGGCAGCCTTAAAAAAGAGGGGCTTAATTATATGTGAGATGGCTGCGTTCGGTTAAACGACGTTTGCAAGAAGAAGGAGGAGGAGGAGGATTGGCAAACTACCTGGCAGCCAAACTAACAGGTAGAAAATCAGAAAAAAAATCTCCCCTCCGAAGTTTGACCTCTAGCCCTTGCCAGCGTTCAGCCGAGGGCAACCCAGCTATTGTCCACAAGTTACCCCCAGGGGGACAACAGCCAGGTGAGCTGTGCCCTGGTGGCTACATTTCGCTGGCTAGCCTCTCGCAGAGGGCGCCTTTTAATTGCGTCTGCAGGCACTCAAAATTACCATTTCGGTTTCTTGTTTATAAACGATAAAACGATTTTTTTTTTACTCCAAAAATGGGGTCCTGCGAAAGTGAAGCTATGCATTTGGGGGGGAGGGGGGATGCCTGCTCGAGATTACAGCCATTTCTGGCAAATTTCTGATGCAGGAGAAACGATAAGTGGACTTGAGTAACTCCAGGGTGAAGGCTTCCAGCAAGTTTTAAAGCTGGTGATTACACGGCAACAGTGGCCAGTGAAATGCCAAATTTACAGCCAAACATGTATTTCGATTTCCAAATCGGCATATCATCTGCCTCGAAACGTGTTTATTTCGTAAGCTAATTGTCCAAGATGGCTAGTAAAAGGCTCAACATCCCCATATCTTGTCTTAAGAGAGAGATAACGGATAAACAGAGGTAAACGAATTTGCGAAACATGTTTGGTGGCATGATATTATGTAAAACGACAATGTCAGTGACATTTTCGTTTCCTAAAATCCTTAAAATCTAATTTCAAATAATGCAGATCGACTTATTGCGCACTACAATAATGTATTAATGGGTGTGTATGGTACATACACACAAGGTTGAATTTTGGTTGGCACCATTGTATACAAGCCTAAAAATGTGTTTAATGATACTGAATATACACTACAGTATAGATTTATTTTCCATAAAAACAAATATAAGCATGTTACTTAATTGCAGAATGAAGAAAAACATCTAGCAAGTCCCAAACATTTTTTTGGTTACTAAGGAATTAAATATAATAAAATAAAGATTTGAAAAGAGGAAATGATATTATAACAGAATAAAAAAAACTATAAATAGAGACTATAATATATCCACAACATAGCATAATGCGTGTAATTTTGCAAGAGAAAAAATCCAAGCTTATTCCTATGGTTACACCTGGATTATAAATGCATGTATTTTGTTAGTCTATAATTCTCAAAGTTTATGCAGTGCCATGAGTACAGACTCAACGTGCATTAAAGTAAGACTACAAAAATAACAACTTCTTCCAAATCGTGTCCTTGTATCGACCTAACAGCCTCTCATTTAATATTTATTAAATCTATTACACGCATGAATCAATGCATATGCATCTTACAGGTGAGAAGACTCCAATGCAATGACTCACATTGGCAAAAATCCTAAATAGAGCACACAAAAATATAATTATACCCTATAAGACATCCTGCAAAATCTATACGTTGAAAAACTCACCCTATGCTATTAAAATTAAAGATTTTACTTCATATGTATTAATTGGCCATATCAGCCGACGTTTCCCCTCATCAAACCTACAGTGCGCTATCCCTAAGAATAATTAATTATCCCCACTAAAGGTCATTTGTAATTAGCGAATTAATGATAGCTTAGATGCGCAATAGTAGGTCTTTCATATTCTGGGTGGTTCCAAAACTCCCAACATGTAGGCTGTTACTGCAAACGGGCGTTTATATATTTTGCAATTTTTTTTCCACTTAATTATGAATTAAAAGCTTTTATGTCAGTGTTGTGATGAGCTTACTTCATTCACCTTTACACCAACCCACACGCTTAAAAGTTACACTGAGAGTAAACAAAATAATGGCGTATAAGTCACGAAAAAGATTGACCAATAATAAATAGCCAGTCAACGTTCAACTCTGTCCAAACTGAGCGTCGAAATCAATAAATGTATACCAAATGCCCATTTCCTATTCCTGCACATGTAATTTTGATCACCCTCGACAACGTGACATTTTTAACAAACTTGGATTTTGGGGGAAAAATGACAAAATTGGGGTTCAGTTTCCATTGTGCAATATATTACATGCCAGAAAGGCCTATATTAAAAAATTTAAAAGCATCATTTCAGAAATGTTAATAAAAATGACCATTCCTGTATTGTTGCAGGTCTTTGGCCAATAATTAATGTTAATAGTTTGAAAGGGACATAAATGGGAGAAGGACTGGACAGGAAGAAGACATCTGCCACCGAAATAAGCCTCCCTGAAAAGGGGGGAAACATCCAAGCACTGGATTAATAAAAGTCTATTGCCAGATAATTAACCCTTTTATGCGTTTCAATTAGAATCGTTTAATGTCCAACGCGTCCATTTAAGATGACCATAAATATTTCCCGAGTGGACAGGGCTTAAAAACATGGCCATACGGACGAATCAGCATCTGCTCCCTTCAAGAGGTCATTTCCAATGGCTACATATCGTACAAGAAACCTATTGTTCAACTCCACTGTTATGGACAGCTGCCAATGTGGTCAAAGGCGTGGACTATGTCCAGCTATCCACCTCGTATTATTCAGGAATTATGGCAAGCTCGGCTTAGTCAGCACATTATTGAAAATTCTCAAAATTTACTATTAAAGTTTGGGATTGATGGCTAACTTTCCACGAATTGAATAATGGATCACTGGTAAACTTTAGCTTCATCCACCACATAAACTTTACAATAGTTGAAGACTGATACCAGTGTGGGGCCATTCAAAAAGGACGTCCTCAAGAGTGCATGGGTAGGGGGTTGCTGGCATATGGACAGGGGAGGATGGGGGAAATGGACACCAGAAGAAATGTCTCCAGTCCTAAATGTACATCAATTTTGTAAACTTTGGGAAAGTCGAGAATTATGTCTAACTTTGTGTTAATAACCAATTTTATGCTGGAATTTCCCTTAGAGGTCAGGAAATTTCCGTTAATCATACAAATCTGGAAAAATGTGAAAATGGCGAGACAAGTGCTTGGAAAATTTTAGGATGGGCCTTTGCATCTTCCAACAAATTTTCTTGACACCATACTTTTTACAAAAAAATTAAGGACGTCTATGAGGGGAAGGGGGTAAAATGTACACGATGTGGACAGGGGTGGGAGTCAATTTTTGAAAGAATTTTGGGTACTTCCGTTTTTAATGGCCCCTAACTAGGTATACAAAACCTAGGTAAAAAACACACCTTAATCCACTGTCATCTAGGTAATTTAAATGCAGATGAGATTGTCATAAAAAAAGTGATGATTCATTAGTCCATACAAAATCTTTGGGGCAAAGATTCCCAGACCTCTGGAATTCTCCCACTTCCGTCTCTAATGGAGTATGTTTTCTGAGAAACAAGAGTGGAATTTGTTTGCTTTTGGGCAGTATTTTCGCCGTAGTCAAATTTGATAGAATCCTTAACGGCGCGACAGTTTGGAACAGTCAGTTACCAACAAAGTTGTACAAGAACAAAGCAAACAGCACTGCCAAGAGTAGATTTCGCCTCTGATGAAAACCAGAGCCATTTCACGGCCAATCACGGTGTCATTGACACAGCTTATTTCACCAGCTCGAGATTTCACGACAGCCAAAGGTCTGCTTGCCAAGATTCAAGAATGTATCAACAGGTGGTTTCAGATATTCTTTCTGGATTCTGGGGCCTTTACATGTCAACCTTTCAGTGACCAAAAAACCAAACCTTAGGACTTGATTCCGACATTCCACACGTGCCTTCCTTTGCTAATCACGACTTTATGATGACACTAAGATGAAAGAGGGGGACAAGCCTTCAACAAAGAGTCTATTCAGCAATTCCCCTCAGTCGCATGTGGTCCAATGGCTCTGTCGTAAAACCCCCATGTTGTTGTGAAGGAAACAAGAGTAGCCGCTCTGAAACAGAAATCTGAAAGCTTTAAAATTCCTCATGCTTAAGATAAGAGACGGAGGTCACCCTCGTAATGTCCAAAATATGCGGAGTATTTTGCAGGATTTAAAAACCTTTTAGTGCTGAATGTGAGCTTTTGATTGCTATTATGCACTATATCCGCCTTACGAACGATTGTGCAACAAAGCTTTGTCTGTTCTAACATGTTCTAACTGACAAGACAAGGAACACTATCCCATGCCATTTTCACAAACATTCTGTAATACAAAATGCCAGAAATTGTTTTCGGCGATTTTTTGTCAAATGAATCGGAAAGAAGAGCAACACGTTTGTGTCAAGTTGAGTAAAACTTTTACAGAACCTTGAATGGGCAGATTTCGTCAGTATACTGACGAAATTAAAGAAAAATCGCCAGAAGAGCTTTACATCATTTCAGAAGATAGTTCTCAGGGTCCTTCCGGCAGTGGAAATAGCGGTGAAAAAATTGTATAGATTCCTAAGAGGAGTAATTTGAAGGGGACAATGTCCAATAACATATAAATATTTGTAATAAATTGTAAAAAAAACAGTCCTGGAACTTTTTGATCAACCCTCGTATATTAGGCAAGATGACAGAACTCGGCAAACTTTCAGCTTATCACATAGATTGTCTATGGAATTTTTGTGAAGTTTCAGTTTTAGAATTTCAGAATATCTTGTTATTTCACCTGAAACAATTCCAAAGATTACGCCTTATTTTAGATCGAATGACACCTGATAAGCAGGATAAAGATATGCCTATTTTACCTATTGATATACAAACAAATTCTTAGAATTATTTGCAATCTATTTATATTGTAGGGAGAAATACAGGTCTCTTTCGCAGAAATATTTGCAGGATTGCCTTTATCAAAGAGAACACTGTAAAACCTACCCAAAATGTATACTTTTATCCTGATATATACCCACTAAATCTATAATGCCGCAAAAGCACGTAAGTTGTAGTTAGTTATCATGAAACATGTCATAAAATGTCGTCAAAAGATAAATACAATTAAACTGGTCGAAAAAAATAATGTGAATCATCATACAAACAGTTTCCTAACCCTTTATAGCCGAATGAAACTCAAATAATAAACATCCAGGTCTAAAAAACAAAACCAGACTGAAGTTGAAATTTTACTTTTACTTTTTAATAGATTTTATTTGCTACTTATACTTTCACTGAACTCGACATTTCTAACATGGACCACATCCTTAGAAGTACAAAATGTTATTTAAAAACTAAACAAGTTTTATAAACAAATTCTGTTCATTCCATCTCTGCCCAACAACACGTTTCGGATAAAAGAATAAGTAACACAAACACGTTTGTGTCACAATCCAAGCAGTACCATCTTTAACTTTTTTTTTTACAAGTTTCATGTTCTGCGTGTCCTGTATTTTAAACTTTCTAGTCATTCAAAGTTCCTCAGGCATGTGTGTACACAAAAAAGAGTTCTCCGAAAATGCAAGAAAGAATACTAGGATTGGCCAGTTCAAATGCTTGCGGGATACCCGTTCAACCGGGTACAGTGTGTATGCAAATAACACACCCACACGACAACGCGTATTTGCACACAAGTTTCAAAATTGTGGTTATAAAAGCATTTAGTTACACAAGCAAACTGACAAAGACACGTCCCCCTCCCCCAAATGGAAACAATAGACAATAAAAATGTGAAGGTGTCAAATTAAGAAGAAGAGTCTCTGGTGTGAATCACCCTCCTAATGACCCTCCCAGGAATCAGAGCACTGCCAAGAGGTCAACAAGGAGCATCTTAAGTTGCTTTCGGTTATGGCAAATGACGTCATCGTCGACAAACTTTTTTAGGAGTGCTACAATGGCGGAAAGAGGTACTTGCCAACAAGCACACAAAAGAGAAGGAGGTGCTGTTTATTTCTAGGTCAAACTTTGTAGTTTTTTTTTAATTTATCCACATTGAACATTATCCACATGTGCATACTGCGTTTTGATCCCTTTCTCAAGAATATGCATTTAGATCACAAAGTATAACGAAACCAACATTGCTGGAGTATGTTACAGAAAAGTTTGAGCTGGGTTGAACTTTTGTTTATGCAGGCTATTTTAAATTGGTTAAGAAAACATGCCTAGTATATTCGCGTAGAATATTTACTGAAACATGCACATTATTTTCAAAAGTTTGTTTTGGGAAGACGAGTAAGACACAGATGACTGTAAACAGTATTTGGAATACTTTGGATTTGTCCTAGATTTTGTAAAGAATTGATATATTATTTTGACAAGTGTGTAACTTCCGCAGCAGAGCTCTAGCAAGATGTTGTACTATTGGATTTCGGCTCTATTATTATGAATCACATTTTGTAGATTTTAAAAACATGGAATTCCACAACTTTTGTAGAAATTACATGTACTGCATAAGCACAGCAAACTTACAAATGTTAACATCTCCAGTATTTCAAAGTTTTTATACACTGCATTTTTATAGAATGATGCTTAAGGCACTTTACATTCCACATAAAACCTCTGACTAGTAAAGCAGGGCTCCCACATTTTTTGTGTGAATGAAATTCCTTGACTTTCCATGTTTTTTTCAGAAAATTTCTAAATTTTTCCAAGACTGAAAAATTAACTTCATTTTTTTTAATGTAAAAAAATTGAAACATGGATATTTGAAAACATTTGTAACTTTATTAGCCCAAAAGAAAGATACTTTGAGAGGATTCAAAGTTAAATATTGTAAAACTAATTTGTTTTTCAATGTTTTCCAATCGTCGCTTAACAAGTTTATTGCATATTTTTGTCAACATAGTCTTGGTCAGAAATAATCAATGACAAATTTAAAAAAGCTCCCTGACTTTCCAGGTCTATTCCATGACTTTCTCAAATTCCCTGACCTTCCAGAATTTTCCATGTTACCTGCATAGTATCTAAAACGAACAGTATTGCACACAACCCACAACATTAGACGACGCCAGTATAATAATGTTTGACCTAGATGGCGCTGGACATTGTCATGTCCCAGATAGCTTTTTGTGGTTGTGTAAACAATGAACACCAACTACAGAAACATTCAAAAATCTAACACGAAAATTAGCCTAGCAAACTAGTGCTGTAAAACATGCAATTTACGCTTAATCTAATTAGCAAAAGTAACCAAACCGAGCTAAATGCAAAAATAAACTCATCGTCATTAGTTTTACATTTCGTGAATAGAGTCAATTGAAGCAGGAAACCGCTCTACATCCAGCATTAATGGATACGCTTAAGTGATGCCGCCATGCAAATTATGACATATAGCAGGCATTTTCCCCCAAATGACCATGCCTTGTTTTTTTAAAAAACACAACAACAACAACAACAACCACCATACACCCATATTCTTCGACATCAATTATGAATGTGCATTAATGAATTGCGTTGGGCGCCCCCACACGCCAAAGTCATTTCATGTTGCAAATCCAGTGAAATGTGTAGTTCCGAAATGACTTGGATCAACACGAAACAAACACGCGAGACGTCTTTCATTGGCCCTCCTTAATTATCGATTACATCTCTATATAACACGCATCATTAAAATGGGCGAATTTCGCACTTTAAGGTAATTATCCTTAGGCGAACGAGCCCGGAGAAACATTAAGTAATTACATTCATTTGATCCACTATCGCACAAATTGAATAAAAGTGTCGTTCAAATTGAAAGAGTTGAAAAGGACCAGTGTGAAATTCCCACTGCCAAATCGCAACGGCTGAAATTCTCCAAATGTTAGTATGCATTAACCGTCATGTATTTCAGAACTTTTTAGATCTCACAAGCGATACAGACACATTATTAGTCTAAACTGCCCGATAAGATTAGGGGATTTTCCCTTGAAATGGTAAACGACAAACATGGGGGGAACTGTTAATTTAAGGGGATCTATTTATAGGGGTTAAAGTTCACCTGAAATATGCACTCTACAAATACCTGAGTGTGAGAAAGTGGAGCTGATGTATTTTCTAAGCCTAAACGCGCTAAGAAACTTTGAATGTTTACATTATACACGGAATTTCAAATTAACATGGTTCCACTTTTGATTCTTAGCCCTAGATGTCGCGGTATTATTAATTAACATAGTATTCTTTTGCGCATGGCTAAGAATATTTCTTAGGGGCCATTCAAGAAGGACGTCCTCAAGAGGGGGAGGGAAAAGCCATTATGGAGGTCCACTAATGATGGTATTATTCAGTGTTTGGTTTTTGTTTAATTGAGTTTTAAAGGTCAGTGAAAGGGAAAAGGCCGGGACACCAGTTTTTGAAGGAATTTCGGGGAAACCCTTTTTGAATGATCCCTTATTGAAGGTCTTATTGGAAAACATCTTTACACATTCTCAACATGATGTATTGTTAAATGGAAATAAGGACTTTTAATCTACTATGTGCAAATTAAGTCTTAAATTTTCATAATACTAATAACAATATACATGTTGCTCGACATTCCAGAAGTTGTTTTTTAGCTAAAATAAAATAAAAATAAGCGTCAAAGCTATTATAATGCAAAATGTTCTTATTAATAGGGCGAACAACGGAATATCTATTCGACCTATACACCATTACAAGCAGAAATTTTCATTAGCAATTGCACAAGCATTCGGTACACACAACATCGATTTAGATAAAAAATACAGTCTGAAAATTTCACCTCACTATTGAACTACCAGAGCACCACTATAGCTGACCAAAACACAACCCACGTTGAGTCACCCTGTACAGACACCCCTTTCAGAATCTAGGCTATCCATCATCCCTCCCACCATTTAATAAACAAATACCATAAACCTTGTAATGACAGTAGTTTCCTGTGCAGGTATACAACGCCGAGAACCAACCAATAAAGTTAATGGAACAAAAGCAGCAAATGCAATCCAGGTGAAAACCAGTTTCGTGCACCTCAACTATAGTGCACGACAAGGCACCAACAACTTCATATTTTTCGGAGAAAGCTAAACCTTAAAATTCCCTCCCCCGTCGTCGATCGTAGCAAAAAGGTGGTCAAGGACCTGGTGCCGTTGCTATGTACCGCACCTGCTGGCTTCACGTGACCACCATCACCTTCCGTCGTGAGTGTCAGTCAGGAAAAAAAAATTCAAAAGAGCATATCGGTTGGGAAGTGGGAGTTGGCAGTGGTGTGGTGATGGGGGGGAGGGAGTTGTCCCCTCGGAGAACAAACAGGTAGAAACCATTGTAATGTTTATTAAGCCCGAGGCAATAAACTCGTTCAACGAGCCAGACAGTTGAAAACCTTTCTCAGAAAACGAGTTAAAATAGGTATAGACGTTGAAATCCACAAAATTTATTGTCTCCAAAATCTGAAAATATCAAAGCAATAAGGGTTAAAAGCCAAAACTAGGGCCATAAAGTGTTGCTTGCATGCGGAGTGCAAGTGTTTAATTTATTCCCGAATAGCACAGTCGTGTTTTCTGGATATTTTTGAACCTGTTGACGAATACTATACCTACTTTTGAAATTAAATATATAAAATCAAGAAATTTAGTCCAAATCCAATGAAATATTTTCCTAAGTAAACAAGCCGTTTGGTTAACGGTTTCCATTTGTATAGGGGCCCAACGTTTAACCTCACATTTTGGGGGGATAGTCCAGAATCTTGGGGTAGACAATTTTTGCTATATTAACTATTATAGGATTGCCAGTATTATGCAGGGTCCGGACCGGCAAATCCGAGATTTAAACCAGGTGAAATCTCACATCTAATGCAGAAAAATTGCATTTTTAACTTGAAAAATAACTGCATTCGACCCAATGTCGACTATCAAATTAAATTCAACGTTGGCCCAACTTTGGGTTCTTTCTCTGATAAAAACTGAATTACGCATATAGATTTTTCCCCATCCCTAAAAACCGAATAAATTTTACGCCTTTATCACCAAGATTTGCAAACAACTCCAATCACAGGATTCACAGAATCTAAAAAAAGAGGGCCTTCTGTTTTCAACAATGTTATCTCGAGCTGTTTATTCAAGCTTGCTAACACCATCTGGATCACTGCGAATTTTAATTCCAGAGAAAAATAAGAAGTTGATTTGTCAGCTGTTGCTACCCATCGAGTCGGTTAAATTTATAAAAAAAAAATGATTATTTTTTCCGCATCACTCACAGGTTTTCATATTTTTTTTTATCACTTTTATGCACGGTTGTCGTCTGCGTGATTTAAATGCAAATTTGATGAATCGTTTCCAATGCGTGCCCCATAAGTTCGAATGTTTAAATAGGCTTAAGAAGCTTAGGAGTTGGACACGGTTTTCAAGAGCCGGCTTGTTGGCATTAAAACGATTTAAAGTGGGGCGGTTTCCATGGCTACGAGCCGAAATATTTTATCACCTTGATTCAAATCCGGTATAACGTACTTATAGCCCTGCATGTTTAATGTTGATACTCGAACGGACAAGTAAAGTTACTTTAAAAAACATATTGGGGCAATCATGTAACCTAAAAATTCACTCCCTCCCACTCAAAAGATTGTTCTAGATTTCCTTATTGTTGTATGGACAGGTTCTCAAATTAAGTCAATTTGTACAGCTCGAGTTTTCGAAATCCAGATCTTAATTCTTCCAAGGCTGCTTGATGTGAAAATACATGCCAGACAAGTTCCATATTGAAAATATTAACTATAAAATACAATTTATTTTTAAAATGCTTCCAGCTGCAATCTAAAAGGGTTTAATAAAAGCACACCAATTAATTATTGTTTTAAATGCAACAAAAAAAACCTCCTTCATTTGATAGGCTTATAGCCTGATTTCCGGTAAAATCACTTCCGTGCGCATGCGCACATTCACATTGGTCGATATCAACGTTTCCGGTTGGAGCTAACAGCCTCTCATGGATGGGAAGGAGGCCATTGAACACGAGTTCATTTTTGAATGTTAAACATCAATATGTACTAAAACATTAACAGCAAACAAAATACCGTCGCAATCAGGTGGAAACTGTTTGAAGACTCACAAATACACAGCCTCGATTGGGCTAAACCAGTCCAATTAAGCAACTGGGGAATTTTATTTGCCATTTTAAGCTTCAAAAAGTTTTGCATCAACAGCAAACAGACGCTCCTGTGTATGTCGGTTTATATACAATGTACTATATTGACAAACAGCTGCTTTGAATCACCCAGTTTTGCGGAAGATAATTTCTTAAAAGTGAAAAAAACTTTTGTAACTACCGCCAGACAACGCCTTAACATTCTAGTGTAAAATCCATATAGGCACGTATCAAAATAAAATGGCGGAATATCTGGTTTATGGTGTAGGAGTAGGTCACCAAAACAAATTCCCTGACATTCCAGGTTTTTGCAGACAATTTTTGAATTTTTCCATGACTAAGAAAAATTAACACTTCATTTTTTACTTTGTTTTTACTTAGCAAAGATATTGAAAAAATTGAAACATGAACATTTGAAAGTATTTGAAACTAAGGCTTTGTTAATTGAAAATCCAGAGTTTCCAAAGATTAGAAAATTCAATAGAAGCATGTTTTTTAATTACGACTTGACAAATTTTTGGCAGCATAGTCTTGATTAGAAATATTATACGACCAATTTGAAAAGCTCCCTGACTTTCCAGGTATCTTCCATGGCTTTCTCAAATCCCCTGACATTCCATATTTTTCCAGGTTGTGCGAACCCTGTCCATCAACACAAGCATATTACAGATTATTACATATTACAGAGATGGTTAAATAAATGTCAAAGTTTTCCTGCAATTCCAATCACCATTATTTCAAGGACCTTATTAAGACGCAAAGGGCCAATGCTACAAAATTACAGAAATTAAAACCACCATAAATTGCTAAAGAGAAAACACTATGTAATGTGGCTTCATGACCACGACTTTCACTGTCAAATTACTTATTTCCACTCCCAAGGGACTTTTGGGTCGACAGTTGACACGCCCTAATAATGCCAATCATCCATCCAGCATCGTATTCCATTTCATACGGCTTGAATACTGGCAATTTCAAATCAATAGCAAAATAACCGAAATGCAAAGTTTGCATGCTCCCTGGCAATCTTATCGTCATTCAGCCGAGTTCGTCATTAAAAATGTTGACCTCAGAAGTGAGGAGCGTAAAAAACCCACCCAAAAGCCGAGGTGAACGGCCTTCACAACACAAGAACTTGCTGCACAACACAACCAACCTATTCCTTGTTTCGTATAGTGCTATTTGAGCAGGTGGGAAATGTTAGTTCATGTCAACAAACAATTATACGCTGCCTTTTAACTTTTACGTTGCAGAATTGTACGTTAGCAACATGCAATGCACCTGAATTGTAAGCTGCGGAAATGGAACATTTGGTCCGATTTCTAGAGTTTGAAGTGCATGCAGTTCAGATGTCAATCGCCTCACCCTTCACATCTAGTTGAACTTGTTAATTAATCGTCCATTCCATTGTTCTTAAACCAAAACCATTTTGCGAGCTATCTTTCAGAGATCCCTTAAGTGCAATTGACCATTCTGGGAGAGTCAGTGGTTTATCCTGAAGCGCAACCACGGGTGTTTCGAGGATGTTCTTATGAAAATATTTAACATTAGCAATGTCAACAATGCGCATATTAAACAATAGTCCATTGTGTTGGCGATTGAAGACAAAGCAAGATACGTTATCTTTTCAAGTGTTCTCCAGCCTTCCTTGATAGCCCTCCATACTTTAATTTACAGACAACATATAGGCTTACAGACAAGTGTCCTCTTGCCCAATCCAAAATTCCTTAAGCAACCTCAAAAGAATCTTCAGTATTCTGAGTTTGAAAACTAATTTTGATACCTATAAAGCCCTCCACACACTAGACTCACTTTTCTCCGCTCCGATGTGCGTCTAATTTGTTTGGCATGCCAAAGAAATTTAGCAGACGATGATGTACGCTGAGCGCACAATTAGTGCGCATGCGCAAACCCAAAAATGGTACGCTAGCAGCAGATTTTACAAGTGAGTTTAGTTTGTGAGGGGCTTCAAACTAGACTTCCAACCACGTTAATTACCCAACGTATATGAACAAACTAGAAATGTCCACGAAAATCTAAACAAACATTAATTAGTCTGGCTTAAATTGTTAATTCAGTCACCCCGCCTAATAGATGACCTATTCGTCGACTCCCAGAAGGCCTTTACTGGGCGTTTTTAGTTTCAAACCGGTTTTTTTTCGCCTGTTTAGGTCCCACTGACTGAAAAACGTAAAAGGGGGGAAGCATGCAGCGGCACTAAACAATGCGACCGTTTCCCCTCCCCAAAATGCAAAATGGGAATTTGGGCAGTGAAGCGAAGTACCCAAAGAGGATGTTCGTAATTCAAATTGCGATGGGGGTCTCAAACAAGGCTCCTAGGGTTAGCCAAAATCCGCAACATTGTATACACTATAGGTGAGGACGATGTTGAGTTACCCCAGGACCTTCTTTACAGGCCCCTATCACTTGCATTAGTGGGACAAAAAAACTGACCACCTGTATTCAAATTACTGCTTATGTTATAAAAATGAGGAAAATAGTAAAAAAAAAAAAAAAAAAAATGTAGGAAAATTACGGCCCATTGCCTTAATAAAAATATCCTCACTAACAAACAGACGTCATATTTAGACATGTTAGTTTTAGATATGCATGTATGTATTTAAATTTGCAAGGCAAAGTGCATTGATGTGTATATAAAGAAAACAAAAAAACAAAAATTCTTATCATAATAACTACAAATGATAAACGAATGTTTATACTGTAGGCCCTATTAGTAACTTATACATAGCACGTAGTCAATTTTGAAAACAAATTTATGTTCAAACACAGACAAAAAAAAAATTATAAAAAGTTGTGAAAAGTTTCAGCAAAGTCCTCAGAAACTTGTGGCAATCTTCAGTTAACATCCGGTTTTACAGAGTTTACATACATGATAGTTGAAAATATTATCGAAGATGTTATGTCATATTCATGTGAAACAATTCCAAGGATTTTATAGTGACGATAGTAAAAGTTTATCTTGAAAAACCGCCAACAATTATACATACATTTGAATCGTTATAGTAAAGACGGTCCTATGAAAAATATGTAAACGAAAACTTTTTTTAAATATTACCAGGCCGTGTAAGTTTTCGGAAATAAGTGAAAAAGTGGGACCAATTCAAGGAAAAGTTGATGTGGGATCAATTTAAGTAAATTAAGCTTGATATGGGTTAGGTTCGGTCAAATTAACCTCAGGTGAGCTTAGGTAAGTCTACTTGAGGTAGGTCACAATGTGGACTCCACAATGTTGAATTTTTCCTCAAGACACAAAATAGCATTGCCGGCAAGTACAAACTTAGCTGCTAAACTCGAAGGTAAAACAGGTAAAAACGAGGTCAAATGGGACCATAACCCTACTTAAACTTTACTTCAGCTTAAAAGAGTGATACGTGACTCGCCACTAAAGGAATGTTGAGTATGCCACGGCCGTTGCGAAACAAGGTGAATCACTGACATGAAGGTGTGAAAACTTAATACATATTCCTAAAAAGAAATAGTTCGCAAACTAACGAAAATTGTTAGAAATTTCTCGCATAAGGTAGAAAAAAAAAACTTGTCTACACCTATTTCTTACTGGCTGAAGATAACCGGTATCTCAGAATTTAAATCCCAGTTTGGTTAACAGTTAACCTTAAGCCTAATCGCCACAAGTTGATAAGACTTTCAATTAAGTTTCGGTACTAAGAGCTAACAGGTAGTTAATTATCCCACAGGTATATTATAAGGCGATTACACACAACTTCCACAGTTATTAACGAACTTAACTACCTGCCGCTGATTATAACAAACGTTACGAACTTTCAAAAATTTGAAATTCTTACCTGTTCGGCTGGTAGGGGCTTTTCCACCTTTCGTCCGTTTTACTAGAAAACCTGTTTTCGTAAATCCTATCATGTTCGCTTTTCCGATGGTGGTGGTTAGCTGCTGATATATTCGCGTTGATCACAATAATTAAAACGATGAACTTTAAAATTAATCCCATTTTTAAGACGTGGTCCGGAGTTTTCGACACCTGTAGATGAGATCAGAGATAGGCTTTCGCACCGCCTCTCATGTGTCTATTTTGACTAGTGAGCTTCCTGTCGTTGACCCAGCAGCAGCCGTTAAAGTTTTATTCAAAAGAATTAAACTTCATTTAATTAGAAAAACTTCATTTCTTTAACATCGGCCATTGTGGTCCCCGCGGTTCACGTTGCAGCACACATCCGCTTACCTCCGAAGGCAAATTACAAATGACGGCTTCTCAAACTATGTGCGTATGTCGCGCCATCTAGCGGCGCTCAAAAACACCGAAGGATTGAGGGAAAAAAAAACTATATACAGTGGAACCTCGGTTTAAGAACTCGGTGAACCGAAAAGTTCGTGATTAATTGCAATTAATGTAAATTCAAGAATGCGTTCTTTGTCCTAGAATTTTTATTCTTACATGTGATGGCTTTATGTGTGAAAATAATACTTTTAAGGGGATTACAACCCCCCTTTTAATGGAAAAATTTGCAAAGACACTCACAGTCAAACAAAAAAAAAGATTAAATAAAAATTGTTTAAAATTGCTTTATAAATCAGCAAGGCACTGATCGTGTGATTTTTCACACTAAAATAGTAGATTTTTTAAATTAATTATTATTTGAATCTTTGCACTCACAACTTACCTATCTCATGCTGGCAGCGTGTGAAAATTAACGGACAGTTTTCAAACTTGTACATTAATTTTAAAAAATCTACCATTTTCAAGTGAAAAACAACAATATGAGGACCTTGCTGATCTATCAAGCCACCCTAAACAATTCTCACCCCCACCCAAACCTCCCTCATTCAACTGTGAGTATCTTCACAAACCCGACCCATTGAAAATGATAGGGTTGTACGTGATCCCTCTTAACACTTTATGTGGGGGATTTTTGGGGATTTCCCCCCACCGAAATCCAAGAAATTATACAAATTTGAAGCCGAATAAGTAAAATATAAAAATATTCTGCTCTAGAAATGCAATTTTTGAATTAAAAGTGCGATTTTTCTTAGGTAAAATTGCAATTTCTATTTGATCTGGGCCAATTCTCGGCTCTGCTGGGCCCTTCAAAATACTAGCGATGCTAAATATGTTGCCAAAATAGTCTGCCACAGGATACTGGACACAACTCCCCAACCCAAAATGTGATAACATATACGGCCTTGATTTTGTGGCCCCATCACAGCAAATCCGAAAACAGACGATGTCCTAAAAAAAAAAAAAAAAAAACAAAGCAGCAGAAATACGGATAAGGACCTATGGGACCTCGGTAAGGCCCCCATCAAACTTTCGACCCCTAAACATTGCTAGTTTTTAATGCCTTAAAGCTAGAAGAAGTTTTTGCTGTAGCAGATCTTGAAACATGATATTCTCCAGACTTTACAATTTTACAAAACTGATTTAATTTATATTTGAACATAATTCAAACGTTAAAGTATATTATACAAGTATAGAATGTACGTAACACAATAATTTCATAAATTTTAATAAAATAACGAAAACAACACCAACAAATATTAATCATCTATCAGAGGGTTTTACACTTTATCAGCTCCTTCCAATAGGAATTCATGCAGTTCAATTAAGGAACTTCAAAACGAAACTTTTACAGGTGATAACCACATGCACACAAACGTACTATACAGTTGATTTTGACTCTAATCAAATATGTACATATGTATATTTTCAAAACTGTCGATTAATATTTGACAGTTCGTCATTTACTGGGTATTATTTTATTACGATGACGCACTGTGTGTCAAAACACTATAATTGGAACGTTTGCGTAACTTATTCAATAAATTTGGCAAGAACTGTTCATTTATCAAGAAAACCAAACACGCTTTTCAAACAGCTAAAAACCTATATCTTCATTTTACCTTTCATTTTGTTGCTTTCCCAAAACACAAGGAAGGTAAAGTTCCATATCTTTGTTCCAGATACCAAATAGGATTAAAAACAAGCGTGCGCAATGCTTTTTCCCAATGGTGGATGCATTAATAACTAACGAAAAAAATCTATTTCCCAATTGGTTAATTCCTCACCAATATTAGGGATTATGAACTTGAAAACCCTGTTCCGGTTGACAGGGTTTGGTCCACTCTATCAGCTCTTAGTTTTGAATAAACACTGTTATAGAACTAAACTCTCTTAATGTGATTACATATCGATCATATGAAAAAAAACAGACTAGTTCATATTTCCAGGAAAAACTCATTTTTTCATAAATCATTCACTATACAACAAGCTTTAAAAAAATGAAAGATGGCGTTGTTAGAGCAACACATGCCCCAAAGAATATTTATAAGAACATTCTTACTCAGAAAACTTGACTACCATCTCAATATTTGGCTTCACTCTCAACATATCACCTGGAAACAGTTTTGAAATTTAATGTTTGAAAAAGATAAACACATTTCAGTAATAAAAATAAGCTGCACCTGTACTGACCAACAATATTTTCCTATCGATACAGGCATGTACAAGGGACAAAGAATTTGAATTGATCAGGTTTATCAATGGTTTGTTCAGAGATATTCCTGAGACTAATGTCTACAAATATTGTACTAAATCAACAACCTAGACTAGATACGTAACCTAAAATCGCTCATAGTCTGAGGTCTGTTTTGCACTGTTTTTTTAGAACATTAAATCAATTCTCCTGTGATCAGGTCTACAGTAAAAATTCTGCAAATCACGGTTTCTATTATGTCAAAATACACGATGTTCATTCTACGTTATCCATTTGCAACAACAACAGCAAAAGCCCTGCCCTACACATTTATTGAAGCCAATCAATAAATGCCTTTTATTATTTTTTTTTGCCACATTCAAAGTACTATTACTCAATTAAGCACAAATAAGTGCTTTTCCAGGTAAATTTACCAATAAAACTGCAGAGTTATGTTAGTATTTTTTATGATTTTCTGGAAACATGGACTTCGTGAGCCTTGGGAAACTGGACTGTTTAACAGAGGCTATTTTAATTTTTATGGGCATTGTTGCATTTTAGGGAAGCAGATGGGGCTAAAGTAGCGAATGCTGACTGGTTTTAACAAAATTTTGTGACCACCAGGTGGGGCCTAGCGTGTGGCCCCTAATAGCAAATGGCAGATGGCTTACTTGCTCTTACCTCCAAGAGCTTCAGTTTTTACAATACCAGTAGTCTACTTTAACAGCATATGGCAATGCTGATGTCATGTATGCCCAAAGGCATGTCTTGTTAAATTCTGCATGTTACATGAACAGAAAAAAACTTTTTTCGAAACACCTGTAATATTTGGGGCACCAGGCATATGGATTTCGAGAAATAAGAACTGCTATTTAGCGGCTGTCCCGCTTTGTATGGGCTCAAAATTAATGTTTAGCCCTTTAATGGGGAATAAAGTTGAATCCAGAATGACAACCAATTTTCTGCAAAGTTTCTGCAAATTATGTAAGCCTTAGGGGTCATTCAAAAAGGACGTTCTCAAGAGAGGGAGGGGGAAAGCCATCATAGACGTCTACTAATGATGGTATTTTTCAGTTTTTGGGTTTTATGTTTAATTGAGTTTTAACGGTCAGTAAAAGGGGAAATTGAGATCAGAAGAAATGTGTTCCCTACAGTCCCAAATGTACTTGAATTTTTAAAATCTCGGGAGTTATGCCTAGCCTAACTTTATTTTAAACATCAATTTGAAGCTGGAATTTCCAATGGTGGTCAGAAAATTTCCGTTAATCAGAAAAATCTGGAAAAATACCTTCGAACCCCAACTCTCAAATGTAACTGAATTTTTCAAACTCAGGAAAGACGAGAATTATGCCTAATTTTATGATAAACACAAATTTTATGCTGGAATTTCCCTTCGAGGTCAGAAAATTTCCGTTAATCAAAAAATCTGGAAAAATGTCGCGGAATATTAGATAATATTAATAGTGCACACAAAATAGTCGAAATGATACAACAATGCATTGTTTGAATTATTTTAAAAAGCTTGAACTGCAAATATCTACATTAAGGTTATGCATGCATAGCTCGAAATACAAGTTTTATATTGAGGCAAAGACTGTTGATATTACTAAAAAAAAGCTTCTTTTTTTAAAATTGTAAGCAAGCTTCTGATCGCCTTAAAAGAAATTTTGTGAACTTTTTCTTTATGGTCAATGTTTATTTTAGAAAGGTCTACTAAACAGGTCAAGCATATTTACTATTGAAAGCGCCTCCATTAGGACCTTATTCTACTCAAATAACCAAACAGAAAGAGACTTGAGAGCTCCATGGATAGATATCAAAAGCTTTAGAGAGAATGATACACAAAACAGCGCAGATGGGCTCAACTTGTGAATGGGATTTATGCTTTAAATTTGTTCCGCTGATTTTGATGGTCATTTTCAAAACAAAGTAACAAAGCATGTATTGCAAACAGCAGCATGGCTTTCAATGGACCAAGTCGTAAATTCAAAAACAAACTGACTAATTGTATTCAACGAGTTTCAACCTCTAAATGTCAGAAACATATTCTCCAGATAAAGATAACCTCTTCTCTCGACAAACACAATATGGCGACAATTCATGGATTATGAATTTGTATTATGTGCTATAGCCATGCGTGTAATGTGAAGTATTGCCATGGTAAAGGCAACCGATATCCGCTGCTACTAAGTGAATATCTCGTTATTTGTCTACCTAGTAACCAAAATATGACAAAAACACTTTCAACGAGGATGGATTTAGCCATGACTCCAGTAACCGAAGCACATTTGTTGCCAAGAGACATCTGACATCGTCATAAATTGGGCTAATTCTCTAAAAAGAATTTACGAAGTTACAAGCTGGATTAATTGGGCATTAGAAAGGGCACTTACAATTTGTCCCTCAGGAACGAATGCTTGTAGACAAATATTATAAATATAAAAGTTGCCCAAGAAAGTCACAGAAGCGTGCATGGATTCAGACGAGTTCATGTATAAGTATACCATGTGAGAAAATATGATAAAAGAAGAACATAAGAATAAAAGTTCATTTTGGTCACATTGTGTAAACGGTTTATTTATTTATTTATTTATTTTTTTAGGCTCATTACAGAGGTTGAAATCTATCTTAATTAGGTACATGTACTTGCTTATTGAAATAATGAATGAGCCTAGTGACATAATAAAACGTATTTCACCCAGGTTACTGATGGAAAATACGCCTGAAGCCACGAATATGCATAATCTAATACCTAATTAGATTCAGTTTCAAAACATAGCATCATGCTCAACTATTTAAAATACTTTGCGTGAATAAAATGTATTTTTGCTCTCAAAATCCCATTCACCCTGAAGGTTGACATTTAGCAATGCCTACGTGTTATCAGTGATTGCCTACAGTCAAGGTGGCCACAATAAAAGTGCACCCTTTTTCATAAATTCGTAACTTTTTTGTTTTTCAATCAAAGTAAATCCAATTTTTCTCAAATTTAAGCAACAGACGAACGAACAAAACAGCTATTTCAATTTGTACTCAAAGTTCCCTCCATCCGCTGCAACACATGCACAGAGGCGCATGCGCATTTGGCAATTGACGAGTCGATTACTGTTTGATCAAACTCTTTCCAAGCGGCCAGAATTCGGCGTCTTTACTCTTTGACATTACGAATCTTTGTTCGGTACACTTTTTTCATCAAATTCTCCCTAGATATACACAATTTTCGGACTTGTTTGTGTTCCAGCAAGATGGTGCACTAGCACACACTGCTTCAACTGTTCAAGTTCTCCATCGAGAGACTCCTGATTTTATACCACCTACTCTTTGGCCATTTGAACCTCATTGATTATTCCATCTGGAGAAATTTGGTGCAAAAATTGTACCGAACAAAGATTCGTGATGTCAAAGAGTTAAGAAGCCGAATTCTGGCCGCTTGGGATGAACTTGACCAAACAGTAATCGACTCGTCAATGGCCCAATGGCGCAAGCGCCTCAGGACATGTACACATGTTGCAGCGGATGGAGGACACTTTGAGTACAAATTGTGAAATAACTGTTTTGTTCGTACGTTTGTTGCCTATATTTGTGCAAAATTAGATGTACTTCGAATAAAAAACAAAAATTAATTCATAACTTACATTATCGATAGAAAAACAAATGCTCAGTTTGAGTACATTGTTAGAAGTTGAAATAAAACAGCAGTTCTGATACATTATTGAGAATCAATTTTAGAAAAGTACCAATTTTTAGAACTTCAACATTAAAAACTCCAATTCGCCAACAGATGCAGATTAAATTGTATCTTATCCCTTTGAGATCTCCCATAAATGTCATAAGGTACACGATGTGTTGTTTTTCACCACAAATGCCAAGGTCTTTTCGGCCCTGCCAGTAGTCAATAATATTATCGGGAAAAGTATTTTCTTAATGGTTTAACAAATAGCATTCTCAGGCCAATGATCCGAGCGATATTTTTAGCTGTCAAGGCATATAGAAAACGCATTTTACTTCACACCTTCTGAGCCATCGATGGAAAGTAGAACACGCATTACTTTAATAAGATAATTGATCTGTTAACTTGTTTACTGGCAAAGGCTTTAATTTCTAGATCAATTTTGAAAAATGTACCATTCGCCCTTCAATACAGTTTGAACAATCCTCCATTACGCAAGTCAATACATGAGCAAACATATAACTGTCATTTAAATAAATTAATGTACATGTTTTCGCACGAATAACCAACCTATAAAATAGATTCGACCCTCTACATATTGAAACATCACGATGGTTGCCATTGCCGCGAAACAATATCCACAATCTCCAAATTCGGAAGACAATTTCGAGATCGTGGGACTGGGTGCTTTGATCAAGATGTTCAAGATATATGGCCTGAGACTAGACACTGCTCCAGGCAGTGTCAGGTCAAAAAAATATAGCTTGATTTTGCTTATTTACGGAATTTTCTACGGATTTAGTTTCATCATGAGTGCCAGATTCTTTAACATCTTGATCTCTGACAACGTGCTAAATTCCAACCTAATTATTATCAGCTACGCAGTCATGCACGTAGGATACCAGATGAAAACTCTCTATTGCTTTCTGCATCCCTGCATCTATTTTGACAAGTACAGAAAATACTTGGGTTATCTTGCAACCACATTGAGAAGGGTTCACGATTTGGACCCTGGGCAGAAAGCTAGGACACAAAGCCTGACAAGACTGTTAATCGTCTTGACTGTTATTGACATCTGCATTTTTGCAATAATGAACTTGTTGGTTTCGGAAGAAGTGTTATCCGAGATGCCGCAATTGTTTCAAAACCAGCAACTGAATTACATTTTGGGAAAATGCATCAAGACTTTGAGCTCCTTTGTTTACACAATACTTTGCTCATTCTCAATATTCTACCCCTTGTTTTGCATGTTAATTTGCAAGCTGATGACCGTTTGTTTCGACGCTCTTGTGCCCTATGACGACACCGATGAAATCCTAACCGAACAAAGATTCAATCCTCATCCATGGACCCAAGAGATTTTAAGAAGAAACATTACATTGGCTAATAGACAAAAGGAGCACCGATATCTGTGCATTTTGGTCAAGCAAGCAAACACCATTTTCTCCTGGTTTCTGTTTATTTCAGCCATTGAAGAGATGGCCCTAGTCATCATTCTTTTCCTTCAGAATGCTGAAATAGAATTTTCAGAAAATGCTATCAAGGCCAAGTTCATCAAATACGCGTTCAGTATCTGGAAAATTGGGCATTTCCTTCTGAAGGCAGTTTTTTTTTCTACAGTCAATGAAAAGGTAAGGAAAACCGATCACATTTAGAGTCACTTCATTTATTGAGATGTTATGTCCTTAAAAAACCTTGAAAAAAACGTTGAATTAAAAAAAAATGCTTTCTTGTGATGAGCAGTTTTGTTCAAAACTTGAGAAATCACCATGTCCATTCCTATCTCAAAGTTTGTTGCCTTAATCTACTCTTTCAAAGTGTTTTAACAATAAAATAGTTTACTAATAAAATAAATTTCCATATAATAAATATGGTAAATATCTCAAAAAATATGATTGTTATACATTAAATATGGTTTATAAATAAGTCCAAGTTTGTAAGTTATGTTTTATATATGTATAATATGTCACATTTATAAATGATTTTAGGTGAACAGCTCACTGATGATACCTTCGTATTCTGAGAATGATGTCATGTACAATTCAAAGGTATGTTATCTAATTTGCAAAGAATGCATTTTGACCCTAATATTGTAAGTATTAATTAAATTCGACTAAATATGTGATTCTTAATTTAGGAGCATATTCAATACTTGTTATATCTTAAGCAGCAAACTATAAGTCCCACGTCGATCACCTATGCTGGACTGTTTCCAGTAAAGCTCACCTACATTTTCACAGTAAAAATTTAGTTTTTCTAAAACATTGCTATCTTCTTTAGAAGAGTATCGTTAACTTTTTTTCTTCTTTTTACAGCTCGTCAGCACTGCTATAACGTATATGCTCGTGATTAAAGATATTCCTAAATGAAATTCTTGGGAATTTTGCAATCTACAGACAAGTACTTCTGTTTGAAACAATTATTCAGAAAGATCTACGATTTAGTTTTTTCTCAATAAACGTACTCACTGATGTTTTACAAATCCCACAAACGATATCGTATATCAAATTAGCATTTCTTGTAAAGGGCCATTAAAGCGATACAAGAAACTTGGAGATTTTTAGAGAGAAATGTGAATAAAGCATGATACAATTATTCTGATAGTTATGCGCACCAGACGAGACAATTAAGACACCATTTTTGTAATAAACGTTTAAGATCAATCCTTCTCAAAATCCTAACGTCTGTCTACCATTCCCACATGCAGTTTCTCGTTTAAAACAAGGATTCAGCATTTTGGTACAACTGATATTGAGTAAATTAGGAACGGACTCACCATCTTTTCCAACTGGAGAAATTTGATGGAAAACGGTGAATGATGATGATGTTTTGCTTTAATTCTGGGCTGTTAACGTTGATGACCGACATCTTGATGAGAACTTTTGAAAATGTATCTTTCATATATTGTCCAAAGTTTTTTTTTCCTCTGTAGATAAAAATTGTCTAGTGTCCTCATAGTCTGTAGGAATCATCCTCATTCCCATCATCTTGAACTTATCAGACCCAAAATGGTGTGTATAGTGAAATTATTCGATTTATTAAAAATCTTTTATGGGTACCAGAAGAACAAGGTTTGTAGGAAAGTTGTCTTCATCCATTTCAGGCACTTAGACATATCATCCGTCTTTAGTAAAGGATAGCGGCATCTTTTACTTGATGGTAGAAATTCCAGTTAAAGAAGCGCCGTAAACATTTCCAAAGGTCAAGTGCTCTAAATGATCTCCATCTACCAAACATCCACTGCTCAACTTCAAAATCCATGGCACTTTAGGAAAGTATCCAACTCTTGCCTATGAACTACAAAACTGATATTGCAAATGCTTTTAAAATTGAAAATGAAAAATCTCTCAAAAACAAAAATCAACATACAAATAAACGAAAAAGCACCGCTTGAAATTGATAACTCCAATACTACCAATGTCTCTGCTTTAGCCAGCTTAATGAGAATTTGAGAACGCGTATATATAGTTTTGAATAATTTTAAAGTTCATTCTCAAGCATTTCATCACATTCAAAGCTGACTTTCCTACATTTCCTACTTGTTTCAAGGGGTGTTTTAAATAAGAAAACAAAAATGTGCTCAGCGAGTAAAAAAAACAAATAAAATATGCAGCAGCACAAATTAATCCGATGCAAAATGAAAAAATAAAATTTGCCAAATTTAAAACGGCATTAGATTTACATATACGTCCGCAAGTCAATGTAACCAAGCCAATGTAAAATGTAAATATAAAATAAGTCAAATTGAAAATAGCATTACACACACATCGACAAATTGTGTAAATATGGGGAAAAAACCCAAAATAGAACGAAACAAGCGATTGCAAATCAAAAAATGTGACACCCCAAATGTAAAAATAAAATAAATTCCAAATAAAATTATTCGAAAACGGTGTATGAAAAACGAAAAATGCGCCACAATGCATGGTACAACATAATACATAAAAAACCAAAAAACAGACAATACTCGTCTGCAAAACGAGGAGTGTGTATATAATAACAAAAAAACAAATAATTTCGATAAAATAAGCATCTGTAAAAAAAAAAAATTATGAATAAAATGTTAAACAATAGCAGAAACTTTAACTGATAATGTATTTTAGAAATGAGAATTTACTAGTGGGAAAAATCTGATATTTATGTTATGGCTAAGCCTCAATAGTTGTATGCACACAACTAAATAATATTTGTAACTATGTAAATATATTGATTTTAAACTTACACAGTCCCAAACTTTTGACAATCAAGAGCAGCAAAACTAAGCTCGCAGATTTAAAGAAATCAATTGTATTCAGGACCCACACACATATGATACTTGACGAGTCTGAAGTTTTCATAAAATTTCATCTAAACTAACTATAATCCGAACAGACTTTGATGCGCAACAAAACGAACAAGACCAAAGCCCCTTAATGAAGTTAGCAATGCATGCTTTTAATTGACATCCTTATTACTGATGTGAATCATGCGATCAATAATGCAAAGTCTACTATTATTTGTGACACTGTCACTAACCAAAAATAAATCTTTAAAATTAAAACCGAAGAAGCAAAAGCTTTTCTGGTGCCTCTCTTGTTTTGCATAACATTTAGGACACAATATGGAACAATCAACAATAAGACGCATTAATAATTAATAAATGAACTAGTCTTATCACACAAAAATTTAGATAGCAATATTAAGTAACAGATTGTATTTTTTTCTTCCTCATCTATGATTCTGATGAAATTGCGTGAATACACAGAAAATGCAGGAAGTGCGATTGTAAAAATAAAAACTGATTTCTACTATACGTATAATCTAATTTAGAAATTCATGTGTGATAATAACTGAACTTAGTTCGACAGTGAATCTGCTGCAAAGTTCTCAATGAACAACCAGTTCATATTCTGTATAGGGAGAAGCACAAAACAGCATTGTAACTTTGAATTTCTTTGTGTGAATTTGTGTGAAATCTAAATCATATTACACTATAGAGCATGATTAAAATGATTTAGATCCCTTCAGAATACATGCGTTTTCATTCATGCAAATGTAATTCATTTGTATACATCAGTCAATGTAAACAACCACAATATAAAATCATAAATATACACTGTGAGTCATAAAAAAGTAGAACCCAATAAAAAATTCACAATGCTTCGATTTAAATGAAATTTGATGCTTACATAAAACAATAGTGTAATAACAAAAGTGAATTATAAAATATGCTCAAAATGTTCTCTGGTGGCCTTTACACAAGCCCGGAGTCAAACGCGCCATTCTTTGATTGACGAATCGATTATAATGCTGCTCGAGTTCAAACAAAGTTTTCTTAATTCATGTTTCAAATCTTCGATATTATTAATCCTCGATTTGTAAACCTTTTCCTGGAGAACTCCCCAAAATTTTGTAGTCCACTGGATTCAATTCTGGATTGTTTGGTGGCTAGTGGTTGGGTTCGATGAACTGTTTCGTTTCCCACTGCAGCTGTTCAACTGTTTCTCAAGCACGGTGAGCACGGTCTTGTTTAAAAATGAAAAAAATCCGAAATTTGTTACATGTCTGGAAGAAGTTTTTTGTTCCTACACTATTGTTCTATATAAGCACCAAATTTTATTTAAATAGAAGCAGTTTTCAAGTAAATGTGATTTTTTTTATTGGGTTCTTCTTTTATATGACTCAAAGTGTACAATAAACATCAGATCTTCTCCGAAGCGTGTCGCGTATGCCAAATACTTATTTAATTAACTCTTCAGATATTTGATCAATCGACAGTTTAAACGAATACTGATAATCGATGTTAGGTAATGCCACTCGAAAAACTCATCCATTACTATTTCAAAAAGTTTTAATAATAAATCATTGAACACACATTTCCACAAAAATCACAGTTTCAAAAGTATATAGCATAAAAAAACAGAAAAACGATAGAATGACAATGACTGCAGCACAGTTTATAAAATAAAAATCTGACACAGGTTCAGGTCCTGCTGAAAAAGGATAGCTAAAGGTGTAGGCATTCAGATTTACTCATACACATACATTATGCATGTGTGTGATTATTGGGGGAGGAGAAAGGAGCCATTCAGATATATCAAAACGAAAAAGATTCTATTTTACAATACAGTTTTCTGAATGAGTACAAAAGAGAAATGAAAAATCTAGAGACGACAGTCAATAGTGATTGGAAATACAAATGGCTGTATCCTTTTGGACCATGAATTCGTCGGGCATTACATGAAAAACTGGAACCGAACCATGGTTTTTATGGGCATTTTTTTTTTTTCGATTGCGAATATAGGCAGTGCATTGTGAATTGTATATTGGTAACCTCTAAAGTGAATATCAAGACGATGAGGACCCCCAAAAATCGGGGCTTAGGGACACGATTCAAAAACTAAAATGAACACATGAGCTAACTGATACCAGTTCCTGAGTGGACAACCATACAGACAACCATACAAAGGCAAACACTCACACATACATACAAAATAAAATAGAGCGAGACTTTGCTAGGATTTCAATGAAATAGTGAAGGCCGCATCCTACCAGTTTTCAATTTGGGAACATCATAACCAACTTAACTACCAGGTTGACATAACGACATCTAGGAAGTAATGATCCAGAATTCGATATTTTCAAAGTTTCATGTAACAACTTTAACATTTTAATTTTAAATTTACATGCCAACCTAAAAGTGATTAAAGTTTCCCAAATTGAGGAAGGTAGAAATCATCCTTTTAAGCTCTACTAATATACAGCATGGGATATGAATCTCAAATATTCATCACAGAACATTTGCAAGCACTAGATTAGTTTGAGATTCAAGATTGGCTTGGGTTGTGCAAAGTGCTGTGATAAATCATATCTCCATGTATTACATATTTTATAAACAGACGGCACGGTAGTCTCTCGTGCCAGCTGGAATTAATTAAAAACCGCAAGAAAAACGAGCGACTTATTAGATAATATGCCTATGTATAACATGCTAAATGCCAAATGAAACGCAAAAAAAGAAATTTATTAGAACGAAAAGGGATCCTATAGTGGAGCCTATTCCAGGCCGAACTAGAAGTCGCACAGATTTACCTTCGGTCTAAAATCCCCTGGATGAGGATCATTACTATATCGTTTCAAAGTTTGTGCATTGCAAATTGAGTGGGAGCTGAGGCAATTGAAAATCGGTGCCGTTAAAGTATGCAGTTTTGTGCTAAAACATGGGGTTAACAAATTCACATCACTTTTATTAACATTGACTGAACAGGCTCACAACGATCCAAGGCCATTATTGCTCAAATTCGTTGCAGATTCAAAACTTGATGGCGGAATAAAGCTCTTAAGATTTTTTTTGCGCGATGAAATAATGCTTTATAAGTCTCAAATTCAAACCTTATAGCGAAGATAACAATTTTTTTTTGTAAATTGCTGGCTTAATATCTTTTGCCCAAACGGAAAGATGATAAGAGACAAGCACAAAAACGGCGCAACATTTTGATTAATATATAGAAGAGCTAGAAAAGTACACAAAAGAGATAACAGTTTCTCACTTAAGTAGCAAATATACCTTTAACCCTCAGAAAAAATGCCCCGGACAATTTTTAACTGAAATACAACTCGGCATGTCTAAAATGTTTGGCATCTTAATTTAATTTAAATAAAAACCATTGTGAAAGTACCACACAATATTTGTATCTGAAAGTGTCTAGCAATGGGGTCTAATAAAAAATGCGTTTATGACATTAGGCACTACTCAGAAACCAGTATTTCAGAATGTCATCTTTCATGAATTGTTAACAAATTTAACTTTCTAATAACAAGAAATTCAATGTGTAAACGAAATGTTATTAAATAGCAAATTTCACTGGTAATATACTTACAAAAATCTCGCCATGCCAACAATTGCATTGATTTTTATAAAGTGTCGAAGGTATATTTCAGCAGTTTTTGAAAGAGACTGTCATCCCTAATGCAAATAAGATATTCAGTCAAAGAATGTCAACTTCGATCAATCGCAATCTCCAAACACGTAGCGAATACTCCACGTGACTCAAGCATTGCGCAAACAATAAATACATTAATTTGTGAAATACGTTGATGTCATTTCATGGAAATTAAAATGATGAATGTCATAAGGAGGCGGGAAGGGGCGAAGCATGCATACTCTTTCGCGAGGACCACTCATCAAACACAATCTTTTAAAAAAATGATAAAAAAATAAAAAAACAAACATAAGTTACGAGGCAAGAGGATAAAAAAAACTATGTAAAAATTCTCTATAAGTCGGACATGATTACACTGGGTATCGTAGGATTATGCCTTTGAAATGGCCGATTTATAAAAAGTACATGCACGCAAATGGATGAAAAATGACACGTGATAATAATACAAAAAAACGTGCACGAAAAAGTGATGTGGGAACAGTGCCCTGAGTATTCACTCATCCCGCAGTTGTGATACGACACATCAAATCTAACAGAAACCGTGAAAACTTAAGATAATTTCCAGAAAACAATTGTATATTGTGGGAGAGGTGTGGCCCAACATGTTCGCACATGTTTCATGCGAGGTGGCATTTTTTTGGTCATCTTCTACACAATCAAAAAGGAAGAAAAAACATGGATTTGCGGGCAAAAAATGCTTAAAACCATACAACCCAATCTGCTTCCCTGCTTGATGGAATGTGATGGAAATAATAGCTGCACACGACGTATTATTTATTGACGTCACGCCGGTTTTCCTTCAGTTCTCCTAGAAAGATGATGACAGAATGGTGCAAGGTGGTTCAGTGTGACTTAGTCTTGACGTTGATCAGCACTCCCTAGAAAACGAATGTTATTTTTCCGCGGCTAATCCTCCTCACTCTCTTGATGCCCGTACATATTGGCCAATTTGTTAAAGCGTGGACCCCATTGGTTGAGGTAATTATATTCCTGTTCGTTGTCATCCGTCCCCGAGGCTAAGGAACTGAGTGAGCCGGCCACGCTGCTGCAACCCTCGTATGCATAGTTCCGTAAGTCGTCGAATGGAAAAGCAGCTGGATCGTTGTCCGCTTTATCCAGGTGATCGTGGATGAAATCACCCACATCCGGCTGACGACCTCGTGGATCTGCATAATTGTAAAAATTTGAAACAAAAAATAAATTTTTCGCATCTCTTCGAGCTCTCCGCAGGCATAGCGGGAGATTAGTCGAGGCATTAAAATACTTACAGGCTTTGACTGGCAGTCTCGGGGCTGATGACAAAGGCTTAGATTCCACACCAGGCTTGGAACTAAGCGGGGTCCCAGACGAATCTACGGGTATCCGCAATGGCGTTATGTCATATGCATTCATATCGTCCTCTCCGCCGCCTTCGTCGTCATAATTTATAATGTTTTCTCTGACATCGTCGTCCGGATCCCCCATGTACTTGGTCATTTGAGTTCGCCGGCTTCGATTATAAACCACCAGTACTAACACCAAAACTGTTAAGAGGAACATCAGATTAATTACGATTATAAGTCACATAAATGGTAAACAACACAAAATGAACAAACATTTCATATTAAAATTGGCTTAAGATGCTGCTGTTTGAAAGTTTCCAAGTTTAAATTTACAACTTGTCAAAAAATAATGGTTAAAAATGAAGCCAGTCAAAATACTAATGTTTGCCCACAACAAAGACGACATAAACACTGGTGACCAAAGGCTTAACTGTTATTTATCAACACAACAAATTGAAAATCCAGTCATCGAATTGGATTTCACAGAGTAATATCAATTCAATGATTCAACGAAAAAAATAAAAAAAAATAAAATAACCACATAGATATAGTAATAGATAAAATACCTTTCACTGCCTTTGGATAAATTGCACACAGTCAAAAGAAACATCTCATTGCCTAATCAATCGATTGTATATTTGAACAGCGTACAAAAACAATATTGTATTTTGATTGGTATTTTGATACTTCAGCCAAAAAGCCGCGCATTTTCGCAAAGCCTTTCAAATAATCTTTTTATAGAGTCCACATATTTCATATTTTACGCTAGTCATAAAAATCAAAGTGACTAAATTATCTAAATTATTGATTAGTATTACTATAAAATATGTTAACAATTTTATATCACGCTTTTCAGTTATTTTAAAACTTACAGATTGCACATGTCATATATCACTGATTTTTATAATAGTACAGCATATAGAGGGTAGTCCAAAAGTCATCTCTAAGGAGGGTTTATGTATTACAGTGAAGCCTTTGCAAAGGTGCAAACACACATAAACTTCACTGCAATACACACATTTTGAGTAAGAAATCTTGAAAACGTAAAGGTCAATTTTAGGTCTGTGACCACTGCCGATCAAGAAAATATTGTACCTTTCTGTTACATATTTCTAGATTAAGAGATTTAGGGACTTCAGGAGCATTAATTAACTATGTAATATAACTAATTTTAGTGTTTATGATTAGTGTACATTTGGTTTCATCTCAATAACGACCAGTTTTCCTGGATGCAACACACTGTTCATCACATCTGCTCTGCATTACTCTCAATGTTCGTTCACCACCACTAACAGTGGATTTTCAACCAAAAATGATCTTACTAATATAAAATATAGCACAAGTCATTTCGTAGATCAAGATTCCCATACTAACTGTTCCAGACGAGGGAACACTATGAATGTCTATCTCACAATGCTGGCCTTTATAATCAGAAGTGCATATGCAGCTATGAAATTCTCCACTAATGGAATCCACGCAAGTCCCACCATTGAAACAAGGTTTCTGCGTCCGACGACAACTAGGAATGCGTTTGCAGCTGTTTTTGTCGTCGGGAGCAATGAAATAATCCTGAGGACATCTACATGAATAAAAACAAGTCTAGAATTCTGAAGATTTAAAGATCTCCCAGAGCATTGTTCACATACATACATCTTTTCAAAACTTTGAAATTTAAGTGTAATTGCACATGGGATAAACACGTATGCACTGCAAAGTTTAATTCTTGTAATGTTATTGCAACGTGGCATAAGCAGACAAGACAACAATTAAGCCCATAGTCCACAGTGTTAAAGGCAAACTTGTACGGATTAAGGCTTAGCCCGCAGTACTTACTAAGGATAATGAGCAAACAGACCAGGATGGATGCCAGCGCCCCCATGCTTAGCCTCACCACCCGTTCCTCCTGCCTGGAGCCGCAGTCCCTTCCAGAGAAGCCCTCCGGACATTCGCAGTAAAAGCCTTCCCCGTCCTTCAAGTTGAAGCACACCCCACCGTTGCGGCAGGGATTGCCATCGGCACATTCATCCTTGTCGATGCAGCTGTTCCGATCCTTCACGTTCACAATGAAACCTGCAGGACACCTACCCAAGGATTATTGTCGCAGGGAAAGGGACAACGACAGGGAAAATTAGTACACCAACAAAAGCAGGATATAACAGCAACAATTTAAGAGCGAAGCGAAAGTCTGCTTGCTCAGTTCCATATTTCATGAATGTGATAGAAAAAAATCTCATTTCAATGCCTAAAATATTTCGATTTCATGGTCTAAATAATAATCAAAGTTAGTTTTTCAGACATTGAAGCATTACGTGCAATATTATTCAGCACTGCTGGGAGAGCCATGAGCTAATAAATAAACGGTAAAAAATTTATCAAATTTTAACCTAAATAAATGAATGCAAATTCGATCTCTTACCTGCATTCTGCCAACATCCACAAATCAACACAAATGAATGGTGCCCGACAAGTGAACCCAGTACATGGGTCATTGGACGGACAGTCATTCCTAACGTTCTTGGCCTCGACCACCGCAGCTGCATCAGTCCCGTTCTCTCGGGGCGGCAAAGGCAAGTGTTTTTGATCATAGCGTACATCGTCCATGCAACCTGCAGACAAAAATAATAATAAAATATAACGTGTTTGTTCAAGGGTCTGTGGAAAATTGCAAAGGTAGATGGACCCACCTGTGTGAAAATCATTGTGCACTGTAGCAAGCCCAGGCCCACTGTATTCAACGTAGCCACCAGCAAAAACGTTTTGCTTCTCCACTTTCATGTGCTGATGAAGGCCATCGTAATCCAGGGTTTCGTTATATCTGCGCCCCTCCCCACCATCCAAAGTAATCATTGCCACACTGCCATATCTGGAAACTCGGACAGTGTGCCAATGTCCATCATTAATTTTGACGGCGGTAAGCCACAGTTCGCGTTCCTCTGTTCTGGCATTATTCAAGTTGTAGCGGTAGCGAAGACACATATCCTGAATCTGGAATTTGCGAACACGTAAGCAATGCAATCTCAACATGTTCTTCTACCACAATCTAAGCAACAGCTTACCTCAAGAATGCTATACTCCCGATCGTGCTGATTACTTGCGCGGAAAAGTTCCCCATGCTCACGACGGGTGCGAAATCTCAGCTGAATGTCGGAAGAAAACTGATCGGGTTCGGATGACAAGGCATATTTGACAAAACTTTCCGCATCAAATGTTGATGGCTTAGTCACTAAAAATAATGGCAAAAACTGGTCATGACATTTGAAAAGCAAGTGCTCATTTGTGAGATAGGGAGCAATGGAGGAATTTAAACATCATTTCGGATAAAAAAATTCAATCAAAATAAACTATTCTTACTTCTATCACAACGCATTCCATAATAACCAGGCTTGCACTCGCATTTCGAATGAGTCAATGAGCCAACACAAGTGCCATGGATACACTTGAGTTCCACGTCATTGTCACGGCACTGGGCCTCCGTTTGAGGGCATCCTGGCTCACTGTACCGAGATAGGCCGGGATTACCCAAATCGTACATCTGTTGGGAAAACGAGAAGTTGTTCAATTTTGTAATTCACTTGGCATTTTTCTCAATTGTCTATACAATACGAAACATTTACAATGGCATGGTTAATAACTAGAAAGCTTACCACACTATTGTAGATGAGATTCCTGATGCATCCACTAAATCCCGCTCTACCGTGATCAAGACCCCACGGGTAAGAGAGTTTTCCATGGGCCACACCTCCAATTTGCAAGGGAGAATTCACGTTAAGATATTCATTGAAAGGTGGGGTGGTTCCTTTCGCTTCACAACGTGAACGGTCAAACTTTGGCGGTCCTCCAGTGGACTCACGGTCATCGATTTCCGCATATTTGCAGAAATCTACCACCATCCGCACCAGCTGTAGAATACAGAGAATAAATAATAAACATTTTAATAAATTCAGTTCGCACGTATATTGAACACTGCACATCAGTAAGAGAAATATATTAATCACACACCTCAGTTTCCCAGAATATGTCGATGCGATGCCATTCGCCATCTGATAGCGACAATCCGTTTTCCAGTAGCAGCTCCAAAGTCCCAGAGCCAAAGTCAATTAGGAGTCTCGGACGTCCATTAATCAATTCCAGAGAGATGAAGTCCTGAATAGTGATCTCTTCCAGTTCGGGATCCACAATCGGCCCATTGTAAAAGATGAGGCCATGTGGTTCCCGGGAGAGGACTTCCAGACTAAGATGGGAATTATCACATTGCTGAAGAGGTGGAAGCCAGGCCCAGCCATTGCCTCGGAAGCTGCGCGTGGTCTGCTGACATCGAGGACCATCATACCCATGAGGACATTCACACCTATAAAAAATTATGTGGGGAATTTGGTCAAATTGCAGGCTACATATTTACCCAGTAAATTTCAAAAAATTGATCCACGATTACTTACGCTACGCCTATTCCTGGATCAACACAGCGCCCACCGTTGAAGCACTCCACTGTGCTGCACGATTCCCACTTGGAGTAGTCCCGTGCTGAGCAAACGCACTCCGGAATTACTTCGGCGCGAACGCTGACCAATGATGTCTTGTTTGAGTTGACCATGTAGGGCATGGCGCTGATTGTGAGAGTATTTGTGCAACTATCTTCACAGTAAAAGTTCTCCACCATACATTCGTCAATGCCGACCATCGTAATGTTGATACCCACTTCCATTTCAATCTACAAAATGTAAATAATAAATACATAAATGTATAATTGATGAATGAAGCCACACTTATAATGACGCCAGTCTAAGTTAAAAAATATCGTACTGATTCCCTGTGCTGTGCCACAAGACCGTTTAATTTGCTTGCTTTGAAGTATGGCGAACCATGGGCTGAAAAGCGCACATCAGTGATGGGTGGTCGTTCCTGCTTTAACATCACGGTAAATACATCCACATTCTCTTTACTGGTTCCCACTAGTTCGGCAATTTTTTCACGGAACTTTTCGTACTTGCTTTTCACTATCTTATCCTCCTGTTGAGAGCATGAACAGTACAACGGCATTTAGCAGACTTTCACGAGCTCTTTCATTGTCTTCATCAATTACAGCGTATACACAAAACTTTCTGAAATACTAACCTTATAATCATAAATCCTAATAAAATCTTCATCCGTGATACCGGCTATACGAACTGAACCAGAATTTTCCACGGCTTCACGAGGGATGATTTGTACTGTAGCAGTCACGTTGGCCTTCACCTCCTGCGTGTGCTTGCGGTCGTACACGGCGAAATAAAGATTGTATTTGCCTGCCTTGGTGCCGTGAAGCATCGTGATGGTTCCTGTCTCTCGATCCAGAGTGAAGTTGGGATGTTGGCGGTTCTCATCCCAGAAAAAGGTCTTGTCGGGAAGATCCCAATCATCAAAGTCCTTGACATAGACACGGCCAACCTCTGTATCTGGCGCCTCGCCTAGAGATGACACGGACAAATTGAACACATGCATACATAAACTCAATAAATTTCGAGAATCGCATCCTTAATTCCAGAATTTCAGATTAAATATGGACTTACCATTGAGATTATACACAAATATTTCTGTGCTTCCTGGCAGCATTCTGTTGTCGTTTTCATCGCCAATAGTGATAGTTAACGTGCTGGTTCCGGACATTGGGGGTTTACCATCGTCATGAATAACAATTGGAACCAAATACTCCCTGTGAACTTCTCTGTCAAACGGTAATGTTGAATGGACAATGGCCATTCCATCCCCATTGGCACCCTCTAAAAAAATAAAAAAATAAAAGATACATGTAATCTCAAATTGTGGTATTCATTTACTACCCCCAAAAAAACTTGTTGTTAAAAATCAACTTTGCAGTTAATGGTTACATACTCGGATCATGATCTACTTTAAAGAATTGACGGATATAACTAGGTGCAAGTGGATCCACGAAAAACCTAAAGGGTGGTCCGTTGCCCTTGGAGCGGTCATCATCATCCATGGCCAGGATTTCTACGACCCTTCGCATCGGAGTGTTCTCAGGGATAACAGGCCGATAATCCATTAAAAAGCGTGGAGCATTATCGTTGATGTCTTGCACAATAATGGTTAATGTAGCAGTGGATGTTTTGGCTGGAACACCATCATCGATGGCCAGGATTTTGACCTGATGCCTAGGAGTTTCCTCTCGATCAAGCATGCGCTGAATTTTTACAGTCCCATCCGAGTTTATTGCAAACTGCCGTTTCCGATCCGACGTCCGGTCTATGGCATAACTAAAATACGTTAAAGATTTATATATAAAAATAATTTCAAAATCATTGCAAATTATAAAATGGGCCGGCATTTAAAACACTTGTTCAAACAACAACAACAACGCATTTCCTTGTTTCAACTTGTTGCGCTACCTACCTAACGTGCGATTTTCCACCTTGGTCCGCATCAGTGGCAGAAAACTTGGCCAAACTTGTGCCCACGAGGGAATTTTCATACACGGAAACTTCAATGTTAGCCTTCTCAAATTCTGGCTTGTTATCGTTGATGTCCAGAAGCTTTATTCGAACTTTTGCAAAGGCAATGTGATATTTGTCGTCAGAATCGCCACCTTTATCGTTTACCTGGAATAACAAGGCAATCCACAAAATTTAAATCGGAAACATAGATACTCTATCAAAGCATTATTTCTCTACATGTCGTTTCCAGATCGTGTACGACTTCCTTCAATAAGAAACCACTAGCTCATGTGAAAAACTAGCGAAAAAATTTGATTTGAAGCTCTTAAAATTGATTTTTGTATTATGGCGATGAACTGACCTGAATAGTGAAATTGAAGCCATATCGTTGTCTGGGATCTTCATAATCTAAAGGCTTTGCTACTTTAAGAGAGCCCGTACCATCCGCATTCCGCACCATAGTGAACTTATCAGCCCCAAAGCCGCTGCTCTCGATGACTTTATAGTGAAAATTATTAGTTTCTGGAAGATCGTCATCTTTCACGGACACCACGAGAATGGGCTGCTCAGGAATGTTGTCGCCTTCTGTTTCTGGGACTTCGGCATACCATTCGTCTTTGGTGAAGGATGGCGGCATGTCGTTGATATCCTTTACCTTGATGGTGGCCGTTCCTGTTCCTGAGGGGCCAAAACATCGAAACGGGACACGTTTTTGTTATAGCATGATACACTTAAATCTAAGGCATGGCAAATGATATCTGAGCAATAGGGCTCGAGCAGAAGAAAGTTGTTTATGTGAAACCTGTGGATGGTTTTGTGGTTAATAACGATTACTTTTTTAATCATTAAAATAGGTTCCTCTTTTTGTTGAATACTAGAAAAATTACACAGGTACCTTTTAGTACTAGCTTAAATTTAGCTGTCAAGCCTTATTACAATAACAAAGTACACATATCACAAAAGCAAAAACAAAGAAAAATAGAGAAAACAGAATGCAAAAATAAATTAAAATTCAAAACCAAAATAAATACCAAAAATGAAATAAGAAACAAAATATCTTCATTAAACTTTCGAATTTTTAAAAGTGGAAAATTTTTCTGAGGTATTTTCAGTTTGCTTAATTGCTTACAAAAAAATGTTTTAAAATTATAATATTTTATGTATAAAAACTTGTGAAAAATATTAATAAATGTATAATCAAAAGGACACCAATAATTGGAAACCTTTAGCTCAAAGAAATCTAATTGAAATAGTCAAATAATTAAAATAATAACAAACCAAAATAATGACTAAAAAAGAAATAAACACAACTAAAATGTTGACTGTCACAATCCACAGTGATACCACAATGAAACAGAAAAAACTGGTCTACCTCTACCTTTCTTTTCCCCTCCATCGGTGGCAACAACTTGGATTGAGTATTCGGGAGTTCGTTCACGATCCAGGCAGCAAACAGCAGTCTTTATCACCCCAGTTTCTTCTTCAATTTCAAAAATAGGTTTCCCCAACTCATTCACAACATTTTTCTCGATGGAATATTTTAATCTGGCATTTGTGCCCTCGTTGGGATCGTCGTAATCGGTTGCTGTCATTGTCATCACGACCATTCCTATATTAAAAACATAATGAATGAAAAATTATTAGTAAATGCAAACACATACTGCACGAAATAATGAAAAAAAACTTCAGAATTTGCAGATATAGCATCTGCATAATCTAAAGAAGGTAAAGCGAATAATTTAAAAATTCAATATGCGCCACTACTGAATTTATTACATTTACTGGAAACATCATAAAATTGAAAGCCCGTAATATGATAATTCAAAAAATAAATTAAATTTCATACGAACATAAATTATTTCATTTCCAAGTATTTACTAATGTTTAAGGAAGACTGGGGAGCATTGAGACATGGGTAAGGAGAAATGTTTTAGTAAAAAGTGCCTCAGTGCCATCTTGTATAAAATATTTTCAAGCCACAAAAATCCTCGATTTTTCAAAAGATATTTTCAAGTTTGCTCCTGTTTTGTCTAAATAAGCGCAAGCAAGCCTACAGTTTGCTCACAATAAGTGTCAGGTGCCTTTTCTTATTTAATAACGGTAACTGTACTCGACATAATAAGCTTATTCTATCCCCTCTTTAAGCGGAGCATAGGGCAGAACGCTTTTCAGCCAAAAATTGAACAGGTTTATTTGGATTCTGCCTTAGACAATGATCCCAGAAAATTTCGCAATTTCCACACCAGGCGATGTTCTCATATGGGCAAAGTAAATCTAATAACGTTTGGCCAATGAATTTCTCTTATTTGAATTATGGCAGCGCTATCCACAATTGAAGTATCATATCGATTTGACGCTAAAGAGGCGAAAAAACATTCAATTTGTTACGCTGCACAGATTTCTATTGAAAACTATTTATTTAATAATAACTTTATGCTACCAGGGTTCAACTTACAGTTGAGTCTTCATAGGCTATATACGGAAAAAGCAAATCAAATTTACTCGAAATGAGGTTACCAGTGCATCGTAAAAAATAAAAATTCAATTATTTCCAAAAAGCCAATTTTGGTAAATAGAGTGAAATCCATAACACAAATTGATTATAAAGGTATGGCGTTAACACTACAGAAACACGTCTTGATGAGATTGGTGGAAAAAATTGCAGTCAAAAGACAGAACGATGCTAATCTTAATGTCTTCGTCTAACGCTTATAAAACTTCCAATTTCCCCGACCTTAAAAACTCAATTAAACAACATCCAAAAAACTGAAAAATACCATCATTAGTGGACATCCATGATGGCGTCCCCGTCCCTTTCCTTAGCTTGTGAAAATGGTAATCTAAAACTCACTCAACAATCCCAAATGTAAGGATTGTTTTCAAACGTTTCTTACACTATTCTAAAATATTTTCAAACAAACTTCAAAGTTACCTAAAATAATACCTGTCGCACTATGCAGAGTAAGAAAGACCAATCACTTAAATGCCATTCTTAAAAGCCCTCAAACTTTAATATCAATGAGTATAATTTTTATCCGATTCAATCATTGCGTGCAACCAGGCTTGAAATAAGATGCTGATTTTTTAATGCTAATGGAGTCGAAGTGATCGAAAAAAGCGATTATGTTGCACGAAGTGCTATATTGCGTACTTCATTAGCTGATAAAAACCTTCCATTATTTTATATCTCGTCACAACAAAAGAGGGTGGGCGAGAAAAGAAGTGGGTTTATTTTAAGTGTCACGCACATTATTCAAATGGCTGAGCTCTATTTTTCTAGATAAAAAGCAGGCTAATAGGGCTCGTGGTAAAAAAAAAGAGAAAAACGGGCCCATATCACCGTGCTAAAACGCAACTATAATTCATGCATTTATAAATTATTCACGTTTTCATAGCTCGCCTTCGAGGCATTTAGGTGGTTAAATATCTTAATGTACGATGGAAATCCCCAAGCTTGCTCCACGAAGACATCGAGTAAGACATTAAAAACGACAGAAAAAAAAAACTGAAGAAAATTCATCATCCTATCTCAAATAAAAGGCGTTCAAATGTGAGCTAATTTATTTAGATGTGAAACGGTTTGTACCACTCAAGAAGACTGAAAAATACCCAATTTCCCAATGGATTTTTTTAAAAAAAAAAGCATTGTGCGGAACTTGAACAATGTTATCTCCATCTTCTTGTCCGCGGATGGAGTATAGAGTAAATGTTAGGGTAAGGTATGGTCCATTTAATCAGCATTAACGCATGCGCGATCGATAGTAAAGAGAATGTTCCCAGCACCTTTTCAAGAACTTTTAACTATTTTTAAAGCGCAATTTTAAGAAAAAAAAATAAAATTAAAAGTGGATGTGATGAAATTTTTACTAGTTTAAGTAATTTCCAAGTTAATCACTAATGTGAATGATGAATATGAGTCACTAAATTGAAAAAAAAAAAGTCTATTGATAGTATCACTTAAGGTGAGAGAAACTCTGGAGATGCTATCATTAGCATATGTCTGTCATCTAGATCTGTCTTTCTTAAATGTTATTGGTAGTGGGCACGTGAGCCCTGGGCTCTCTGATAGCAGCTCGCAAAATAAGAACCATGTTCGAATTTTGAGAGCAGCTCTCGAGAGCTAGTCCAAAAATGTACCTAAAACAGCCCTGATGATGGCCTTTCCCGCAAAGCAGTAGAGCATTGAGAAAATGCTTATGTTTAGAGTTTACGAAATTTTTGAGCTAAGTTTGGGAAATTTTGTGGAATACGAGATGTGACGAGAAACTAGCAAGAGATAATCTCAAGTGGAAATACACCTTTTGAGTACAAGTTTACGACGGACATTAATTTTGAAGAACTGCTGGAAATGTTTTCAGGAATGTTTTCTGCAAAGGTTTCATTTTTTTTCAAAACATTTATTTCAAATCCAGTAAACTGAGTTTCGCTTTTTTGCCATTTTTATTGATATTTTATGCGAACTAAAGTTTAAATCTATTTTTTTCATCGTCAATAACCAAAGAAGGCGAAACTATTTTACAGCTCATAAAAAACTATGTGCTATTTGCAAGAAAATTTGGACCCGTTTGCAAATATTTTTTTGGTCAAGGGATATCTAGGTTTATTTGTATATTCAAATATATTGCCCAAACATGGTTTGGCAAACGCTTATCTTTCAGGAAGAACGCCTCGAAATAGGGTAAAAAAAACCTAAAACTCGTAATCTTAATATGCTGTGGTCATTGCAAAGGACCAAATCGATTTAACCATAATTTCCAATGAAACCCAGACCAATGTAACATTATTTTCCGGATATTTTTCATATCCTGACCAGATGCAATGTACAGTATAAAAGATATTAAGGAAATGCTATAAAAACACATCAACATCACCACCATCAAAACTTGACAACATATGCTTACATTTTAACGTAGTCATATAAGCACTATGGTATATGATCAATATTAAACCATTGAATACTACAAACAATTCTGTATCTTAAAAGCAACGCGCCATTTTGAATTTCCAATGCATTTACACAATAAAGTTAAGGAGTTTTTGAAAACTACCAAACATTTGACTAAAATTTAAAATATTTAAAATAGTGAGGGCACTGAAAACATTATCATTCTTGTTTTCCACGCATCTTTTAAGAAATATTTTGAAATAATATCCAATGCAGGGGACACTTTAAATGCAAAGAGCAAGCCATTCCTTACTACTAAATTTATTCCAAATGTAATAATTCTAACATATATTGCATATTGCGAATACAAAAAAGTCCTCGTACACATTATTTTTTTGCGGAAAAAACATATTTCACATAAATTACTTTGCGAGATACTTTTCTCATATCCGAGTTGGTGTAATAGTCAGTTGTTGAGTTAGAAGAAAAAGAGCCAAAACTGGTATAAAAGTCATAGTTTTATGATCCCAAGTGGTTATCCATGGTGGGGAATTCAACTGTAGTTTATGTGATTACAGGCCTAATAATAGTTCTCTTGGCCAGTGGTTGTCAGAAATTGCACATGGGAATAGTTTCTTCAGCTCATTCGATCTGGTAGCCAGGCAACGGAGCAAGTAGGATATGTGATGCTAGATTGCTCACCAAAGGGAGATTGGTCGACTATCTAAAATTGATAAAATTGCCATGCAAACCCGGTGTCCCGTGTCAGGTCGCTAATAACCATAGACAAGTGATATATGATCGCCATGTAATAAGCTAAAGCTTTGCTAGCATTGTTAAAGAGTCAAATTTCTACTTTCATCTTCCATGATATCATCCAAAAATATGAGCAAAAGACATACGAGTTTAAAGAAATTCTTTAAAATTTCTTTAAACTCGTTTGGCAAGTAAATACGATATAGCATGAAAATGATGCAAGGATAATTTTTTATCCACGTCGAAATCATTGCATGACAATATATTCACAAATGGCAAAGGGATAGACAAAAAACAATGCGAACTCTTGTTACAGTGCCGCATATCTACCATAAAATGGATTTGGACCACCTTTTGCCTCCAATATATTCCTTCTTGGAAAATGTGCATCAAGAAGTGGTAGAAGGCAGATATTTCTTATTCAATCTGAGGGGTGACAATGTCTAAGTCACTGCTGACGTAGGTGCAATCTCCTGACATTGGGTACGACCCCCCCTCCCCCCATAAGGCATTTATTTACTGACTGTAAGGAAACCGAGTTGAATTGAACTAGAACATGTTCACTAATGCACTGATACGACCTCTACAATGTGTAAACGAATAAATGAAGGATGTTTAGTGTTGCTAACTGAAGTTCTTTGCTGACATCAGTCACATCTCTCAACGGAGAATACAACTGTAGCAGCAACAATAACAAAAAAATAAAAGTTGCTTCTTTATGAAAGATATTTGAACATTGCTACTTAGAGCAACTCTTTTGTCATAGTATATCAATGGCAGTATTGATTTTTACGAAAAATAATGCCACTGCATATCAAGGCGTTTTTACGAGAAAATCCAATTTTTCTTTCCAGTTTTGCTTTGGGCCAAGAAAAATACATAGTGAGACTCACCGATGGTTCCATTTTCGGTGACATTGCCCACGTACAACCCCTGTGGGAAGAATGGATAGTTGTCGTTGATATCTTTGAGAGTCACCTTGACATCGGCATATCCCACGAGGCCGTCTCCACCTTCGTCTTGAGCAAAAACGGTAAAGCGCCATTCTGGACGACCATCTGGTTGGTCCCGGTCCAATGGCTGAATAAAAAATAACAAAAAATATCATTAGATTAAGACAAAGCTACAACTTAAGACATTTTGAACCCTAGATTACACAGGATTTTACATTTAGCTAATGACTTAGTTTGTGCCATTCCTTGGAGATCCAATACGAGTCAATGGCTTCATTTAAAATTCAAAGACAAAAACAAAATAAACGAGAAAAAAACCAGAGGCTTTTCATCTAATCTCGGCTACACATTTTCTTCAGTTTGCAATTCTGCTAGTATTTCTGTACATGTAAAACGAGTAATAAATATTCATGGTGTAAGAATGAATGCATTAATTAATATCAATGTTTTTTTAGAAACCAAATAATCTACAATGTTCTAGCAAATAAAGAAAGGCGCTTTTCACAAATTCAATTCTCAAGAGAGGGTTTGAAAAACGTTGAAAAATATGAAAAGTAGGGAGTGATATATAACTTTTAATTATAGTAGAAATCTAACTTTTATATGAAACTACCACTGAACTGTAGTAGCACATATAACCAAGAATATCATCAACTGACGTTAAAAGCCATTATTGATGAGGCTTTAATACCTTTGAGCTAAAGGAGATTAAGAATGAGCAACCCAACTCATAAAACGAGGATTTCCACTAATTTTTTACGAATTGCAATGGACTTTTGGATTAAGGATAACGATACTATTTCAACAATCTTTCAGCAAAAGGAAAGAAGGGAGCTAGGGTAAAAATACAAAACATGAAAAAAAAAAAAAAAAATAAAGCCGAAAACAAATTCGTGATAACGGGAAACTGATTTCTAAAATCCATTATAGTGTACTACAATCGTTGCATTGCTATTGATTTATTTATGTTTTTCTATAAGGTATTTTTTTATATATCAAATGGGTTTTACGAACAATGACAAACACCATATGCTTTTCGAAAAATAAAGTTTCAGGAATTGTGTAGCTTTCAACGAGATCAAAGAATGAACCTGTACATTTTAAAAGTGCTACTGAAGAATAATATTAAGTGAAAAAAACACTTCCCAACACTTTCTAAAATTGACAAGACAGAGATGATGCAAGCCAAGAACTAAACAAGATGCATCCATTTCACAAACATTTGTCTACAAAGAAGATTTTAATATATTTTGATTTGATTCTAAAATAAACAAGATAGACGCATCCATTTCACAAACATGTATGCAAAGAAGAAAAATTTTTATTTGAAGAAAAGTCAAAACTTTTGTTTAAATTAATTCAAGCTATACCGGCAAGTCTAAAAACAACATGTTCATTTTGGACAATTTTACAATAGGAAATTAAACAATGACCTACTTTTTAAATAATTTTCGACACCGAATTAAACAGTACGTGACTGTACGTCTGTCCAGAGACCGTACTCATGAAATTAAATCTCATCTTGTTTTTCTTTAGTAAGGACTAGCCTTTAGGCTTCAGCAAACAAAATTGTGCTAAAATGCTTCTCTGGCTGGAGGCTACCCCATCGTATTATGAAATAAAACACAACCAAATGCGTCTGGGACCTAATATACTGCCTGTAATCTAAATCTCTACGTGCGAATGATTTCTCGACGGACTAATAAACACGCTTTTAAGCGAAAAATATTGCCCAAACCAAAATGGTGAACAAGCCCTCGTAAATAAAACACCGAAAAAGGAAATTGGGGTAAAAAAAACAACAAGCCTTAAAACTAGGTGATTTGTTTATTATTCCTACTTCAGCCACGTGAAAATGTGGCGTCCAATTTCTAGAGATGGGAATTTTTATAGGGTGCCGTTATTCGATAATTCCTGTAAACGACAGAGCAAGTGGCATTTTCTCGGAAAACTTCAGTTTAAAAAACCAGAAATTGCTTGGAATTCCCGAAGTAGCTTTGCCTACTCCCTTTTCAGATCTTCAAATTTCTGCGTTGAGGGGCACTTGTAAATCCGTAACGTCCGTTATATGGGCCTAAAGGGCCATTAAAAATGGACGTCCAAGAAATTCCTTCAAAAATTGACCCCCCCTTCCCTTGTCCACATGCCAGCAGACCCCCCTATCCCTCTCGAGGACGTCATTTTTGAATGGCCCTTAAACTTGCCTGTGACACACTCTGGTGGATAGGGACTTAACATTCCAGGAAAAAAATAATCCTCGCCATTTGAACAGTGACTTTTTAACGCATAAATAAAGCAAGTTGACCACTATTAAGCTCTTGATGTCATAAATGAGCTTATGTTGGACCCCCTTTACGAATGAAAATTATGTCAAATCTCTAATATCTATCAAGGCTTTTTGTAAAATATGAACTTTTATGCCTGCACCAGGCTTAGACATGTCCAGGTTTCCAATTAAGAGCATGATCCGGTTAATGAATGTAATCCATATTTGACTTACGCCCTTCATTAGATCTATTTGGCTTGAGCTCGTAAGTCAATTTCTAATCCATGCTGATGATATCCAAAGTTCATTCATCCGCTAAGCTGAAATGTAATTTTAGTAAAACGACAGAAGCACTAGTTTACCTTAAGCACATAAATTTCCCCTGAGGTGGTGTTGATTGCGAATCGACTATTCGCGCTGTCCGTATCGTCCACTCCTTGACCAGTTAAAAAATATACAATGTCCTGTTTTCGATCCTTATCACCATCTGTGGCTGTCACCTGCATTTCAATAATTGTAGATAATATTCAAATTAGAAATGCAATTAGAAATTAGCAAAATATTCGATTGTACACACCCAAAAAACGTCATGGACTTATGAAGCCAATAAACAATGCCATTATGCAAATATTATCAAAATTTATCAAACTTTAAAACATTATTAGCTGTGCTATATTTGATATTTTATTAGTAGTTTTCATAGATCCCCAAACAGTAAATGCATGCAAGACCACATAAATATATTTTAATTTCGTTTAAATAGACATTCGTAATTTTTAATTACAGAATATCGAAATGTTTGCCCAAGGCAATGTTATATTTGGCACATTTCTATATACTGCATTTATGGCAATTTGTGATCATATCGTAAGATACTGTATATATTTACATACTGGCTGGTAAAATGTTACACCTTTGATTCCCATATTAATATGTAATGCATAAGTAAACAAGAAGATACTTGGGCGTGTACGATCATAAAATAAATATGAAAAACAGTCATTAAAATTCAAATGCGGCCCAAACTTTGAAAACCTTTAGGACTAAAGTGGATATTCGCTGATGTACGCTTAAGTCAGGCATCACTTTTTGATCCAGTTTAAGATCAAAGTTAAAGTACATTATATTTCCAGCTAATAAATAACCAAACCATTATCATATATTTAAAATTTTAATATTCACCAAGTTCATTCTAAAACAATTTCTGAGAAGATTGGACATGATCTTTCCGAAATAACCTTTTATCTAGATTATGGTGAGATATCAGTCGTAAACATTTAATGCAATATTTAGGAATTTAAAAAAAAAATATATATAATAAAAAACCACAGCACCTAAGTGTGTTTGTGGTTTATTCCAAATATATGCGGTACAACATGGTAATTAACTTGCCAGATTTATCCACTTCTCTGTACTATGTAAGTTTTATTTGCTAAAGTGCTCAAATATGTTACAATTTCCATTTATGAAATAAATGTTTAACAAACAACGGTAGATTCTTTACTAAAATCGATTTTTGTACATCACTAGGAAGGAGTTTCAGTGGCATAAGAAATCAAAGAGGGTTTAATGCGAAAGGCTGAAAGCTTTCGGCGGAAATCAAACATTTCCATGTTAAATTTAAGCTCAGAATTTTTCAATAAGCACGCCATCTACAAAAGCTCAATTCCACTCAGAGAATTATTTACCAAAATATCTGGGTTTATTCGAATGTAAATATGCTAGGGCCTCACACAAAGTAATCTACCTAATGCTTTTAGTAATTTCCTAAGCTGATTTCAAAGTGGGGGATATCAATAGCAAAATTTGATGCCACAGTAGGTTCACTTTGGCAAATTTCAAACATGAATACAAATTTAATGAATATAATTATTTAAATGAGCCGACTCACATGTAAGCGTAAGTAACCAGTGAATGTCAACTTTTCGTATGGAAATAGAGTTACTTACGGGTAGCAACAAACCTTAAGGTTAGTACGTTTATAGTAAGATCCACAGATTCCTTATACCGAGACTTAAGACCATAACAGAAGTGATAAACATGCGAAAGAAGGCAGTGATGTTAGAAAAAGCAGATTTGGGGAAAGGTAACTTTCATGTATATTTGCGTACAACAATCTACAACAAACAGGGCTACAACATAAAGTTAAATAATAATCAACACACCGTTGATTAAAGAAATGCTTCATCGTGCAATTGCGTTAAGTTAATTAACTTCAATTGTAAAGTTGATTACGATTACGCCCAACTCGAACTTGTTTAAAGGAAAATTTAATAATGGAAACAAAAAAGATTAAGCTAATGAAAGCCATGTAAATTAATCTAGCTTTCTTTAATTTATTAAGACCGTTAATCTAATACAAGTAGATTACACAATGTTTTAATTTGATGTCAACATTTGGAGCAACAACTTGCATTTATGAAACATCCTGGGTGGAAAAGTACATGTATGGGCCATATTCAACCCCTGTAGACCACGTATAGCCATGTATGGGCCATAAATAGCCATATTTGGAATTATGCATACATGGACCATATTTCATTTTTTTTCCACCAGGGATGGCAACAGGAACGTTATGCAAACTATTTTCTCTTAATATTCTTTTAAAAAGCAAGTTCTTCCTTTTCCTGAATAAATATATATCTCTCGAATCAAATTCAAAAATAGTACAATGCTTATTAAAAAAAATTGTAATAGTAAACAATGCATTGAACACGAACATGTACACGACATGAAGCCATGCCAACGCTAATCATGCCCATGCACTCACCTTAAAAACTGTCTTAGGCAGTCCAAAGCTGTCTTCTTCCAGAATAGTTGTTTCATAAGCTTTATGCTCAAATACCGGTTCCCGATCGTTAATATCACAAATATTAATAATGACAGACGTGTTGCTCTCAAGCAGGCTATCCGAGGCTACCAGGGTCAATTCAAACTACAAAACGTGCACATGGATGCAAAAAAGGGACAAAATAAAAATAAGCACAACAACACAAAAACGGTATGTCATGCTAAAAAGCAAACAAGTACGTGATTATTTGACAGATGCAGCTATTAGATGATAAAACAAGAAAACACCATGCAAATGGACATCACAATATCTAGGCATTAAAAAAAACTTACAAAATTACTCTCGGCAATCCCAGAGATTCTGAAAAGGATAATACCAAGCCACTGATAATGCTCTCAAATGGTCAATTACACCAAGCTCCGGTTAATGTTACAGGCAATCAACATATGGATGTTTCAAAATCTGTTTGATCGTCAATTACACTATTCGGAGATTGGTGCAACCCACCAAGGAACCACAGAACTTCTCGGTGTGCTAATTCGCGAATAAGGGAGAGATTTGATAATGACCTGTAGCACTCTTTTGGGGAGGTTGCGGTCATCTTCCTCAGTAATTTGAGTTTGATAGGTAGGGCGATCAAAGACAGGAGGGTTGTCATTGACGTCCTTGACGTGGATAATCACAGTAGTAAAGTTTTCATTAAGATTATCAGAGGCGACTAAACGAAGTTCATACTAGGAAGGAAAAATTGCAAAACATTAAATGATGATGTGGAAGTCGTGCTGTTCCTATACAAAAACAAACATTAATTTCTATAGTTATCAGCCACTAGATAAGACCAATTCCTATAAAAAAAACACATTAATTCCATAGTTATCAGCAAGTACACTGGAAATCCATTCAATCTGGTCCTAAGAATTCCTAGAATATTTCACAAACCTGTTATATAATAGATAACATTTGGTACTCACTAGCCATTAATTTAACTTTGTGGCTTCAAAACGAGAATTCAACTATGAGTTCTACAAGTGAGAGTTTCTGGAAAACAGGAACATATCGTCTTCAACGTAATTCAAACAGACAATTAATAGAAGCAAGCATGCAGTTTTTTAGGCTTTCCCATCCGCGAATCATGAACATGTCACTTCAGCATGGGGGACTTTAATTAGTAAACACAGGCCACTGACACCACGCATTCATTCCAGTAGATAGCCGGAAAAGTTATGGACCTGATTTCAATAGTAGCCGAATAAATCCCTAGAAAAGTAAGGTTTCATTCCATGGAGGAGGAAATATAATCTGCTAATGATGATACGGGAAGATTATTTCCCAGCTCCGAGTACCCGCATTACACTAATGGCTAATCTAACCCAACTATCACGCTTGCTAATTATCCCGCTAATAAAAGCTCCTGGAGAGCGCGTCAGACGCTCAAGAAATAACAATTGAGGCAATTTGACATCGTTAAAGCTGGAGTAAAACTAGGGGGAAAAAACACTAGAGTATTCCTGAGAGGCATCAATGGACCACTTGTTTGCCATTGGCTGTCAATTGGATTTGGATAGAAAAGTACATGGATGCGAGTACACTCTGTATATATGGAGACAGGCACAACTGAACCATGAGTAAAGTGTGTAGAATTTAGACAGGATTTCTGGTTTGGTTTATCTAAGTTGACATCTTGCTCACTGTTTACGAATAAATATAGCCTATCGCCTGCCACTCCTGTGACAGAACTGCCCAGTCCGGCAGCCCAACTGATACTTACATCGACAAAATCTAGGCCTCATACTACTCCACCCTATACCAGAGTACCAAATCCAAATGCAACCAGAGTCAGAACAGACAGGACTAGAGAAGGGGGACCTTAGCCCTGACCCCCAACCACCTAAATTCTTTCTTAATCACCATGGGAACAGATTGGAGAAAACCGCTCTGGACTCGAACTATCCCAACCTCACAAATAAACTTCCAGTGCCCGGTCCTTGGTCAGTTGTTCCCGCCAAATGATGGAGCAAACAGGGCCATGAAGTCATCAGGATTCATTCAAGATTCATACCTGTATAGTTTGTATATGATGTGGCGAACCAAGCAATCCAGCTCTTAAAAAATTGCTTTTTTATGGCTATGGTGTAAAAGATTCTATACGAACAACTGTATATACATGTAGTATGTCCTACAGCATTTTCTATGCAGTCAACATAAGTATCTAAAGAAAAAAACTACAGCCGGAAGCACATAATCATCTTGAATTTTCAGGAGTGCAAAAAATTCTTCAGAATAAATTTCGTGCAAAGATTTCCTTCAAACAAGATTTTTTGTTTGCCCCTAGTCCTTTTTAAGGAGGAATCTAGAGGATGCATATAACAAACGAGTCTTTTTTGATTAGCCCTCTGATATGCAACTTAATTAACCTAAGAATTTACAGCTATAATCCAATCAAGACTTAGAAACCAACTCATTCCGGAAGAATTCACAGCCTGCTTATGAATATTCCGCTCAAGTTATTCTTTAAACTAAAAATAAAAAAAATTATCAAAAAGCTAGGAGAGTCAATTTAAAAATCATGCCGTGTGCAAGTCAAAAAAAAAATTCACAGTTAGGCAACGCGAATCCAACTTAATTAACTGAAGAATTTACATCCACATTTCAGATCTAAAATACACCATTCCAGAAGGTTTTCATACTTGTCATCCTCCAAATGCAGATCTTAGCAAAATGTGTAAAGGAGAAAAAAAGTAAAAATGTACTGCTTCAGCAGTTCTCATATTATACTTGAGCATCTGTTGCACAGCATGCACGAAATCAATAAGTACTATAGTTCTACCTTTCTTAAGTATATATATTTCTGAGATTTCATTTAGAATGCAAAGCCTAAAATAATCGATCGCCTACTTCTATGTGTTCCTGCGATCATAGTCTACGACCCTTTGTCATGCCAGTTAAAGATATATCTAAACAACGGATCGAGTGTCATGCATGGATTTAGCTAAGTTGTCGAATAAGTGGCGTTAAGTAAAAGCTCAGCTTTCATGTAAAATAATAAATGGAAACTGCAACTGCCAACATTTCAGGTTTGGTATAATATATACATAAACGGAAATAATGTACAGTAGTATATTCATTTTGCATGCATACTGCCAGGTCTGTATTAAAGCGGTTGTGTAAAGAGTCAGGCAGACTGACACATGCTTACATTCAACACCACGGACCCATTTTTCAACGTGAGCAAGTTGCACAATTGAAAAAAAGCTTCATGTTTGTCAAGAGCATATATGATGCATACAAAACACCTATAGACGATTGCTTTGAGAAACAGCAACGATTTCTCAGGAGATTATGGCTCATACTTATATGCATACGGTAAAAAAACGTTATCTGACATCGCCACTGGCGCAGGCCAGAAACCATTCATTCAGCAATCCGTTGGGCATTTGCAAGGCAAATCTATAGCCAATTCATAGCAGGTGTCGTTGTGAAATACTGCATGTGCAGGCACATGAAAGTCTAATAAGAAATATGTTGCTGCCATGCTGCTTGCATAAAAATGACCAACAACAATCTGAAATAGACTAATTTTTGACAATATATTTTAACCTACTGTCGATGTGTTGCTTAGTCTTAGACAACTCAATGTCTACCAAATGTTCGTCAAATGTTCAATGTTACCAATTGATTTGTCAAATTAGCAATGTTACCAATTGCTTTGTCAAACTAGCAATGTTACCAATGGGAAAGTTGCATGTGTGTTAAGAGTTGTATACATCTGAAAGTCTACTGAATATTTGTCAAATTATCAATGTTACCAATTGATTTATTTATCAAGCAAACCACCAAACCAGCAAATTATGAAAAATGTACCAGATCTTCAAATGATAGTAGTTTCAACATACACATGCATTCATTGTCTATTTCTACTAAACATTGAATTCTTCTGGAAACATCTGGGAACACATAGCAGAGTGTTGCATAGATGGGCATCATGATTATTCCAAATGCGATGTAATATTTACTAATAGAAGCCATTGTTAATTTTGTTTGTTTATTAACAATTTCAGATGCAGCCATTCACGATGCGACTGGAATGACCAAGAAAATCTGCCACGTACCCTGGAACTTCTCTACGCTATTCTGGAACCTCTACAGTGTATGTTTGGGTATGTCGTCTCTATAAGGTTCTTCAAGCTGCCAATAAGCATACCTGATCCTTCTTGCCCGCTGCAGAGGTAACCCTGATGCCCACTTAAAGTTTGTGAGAAATATGGCACAAAACGCCCTTTTCATTTCTCTGATGCTCTGAAGAACCACACTGAATTTAATAAGAAGTGCATAGGGCGTTTTTCATTCAGAAAGCTACACACTTCTGGCACGATGACCCCCAGGGATTACTACAAGGCTCGGAAATGAGACCTTCACACGCCTGATGGCAGCTTCATTATATGCGAAGGACCCAAGAAGCCCATCATGCAAAGGTTCAATATTCAAATCCCGTTGCGAGATGCTCGTCCATGCACATGAAACCAATCGAGAAAAATCAGTCAGACCAACCCTAGCGGTAATTTATGGCCACGTCGTGCCATCGGGCCTGTCAGGGTTTCAAGAAGGAAACTGAAGATGATGTCTGGAATAAACGTATGCATTCCCAACAGGAGCGACAGTTTATCACGTTTTACTCTGCATCTCAATGACGTGTCTACGGATCCATCGCCGGTGGCCCTTTCAGGCCCTCCGAACAAGATTGATGAGCCATCCTGCCTTCCATGACTGCGTTTTCAACGCTGCCAACTTGACGACGGTGGACTGAAAAAAGGTCAGCTCAAGACCATTTTGCAAGTTCCGCAAAGTCGATGATGCAAAAAAAAAAAAAAAAGGCAAGGATCACTTTATCTTTTTCTGTTGCCAGCCAGTGTAAGCCTGCGGGGGAAAAAAAGTAGACCTGTGCATGTAGCGAAACGGCTAGGAAGAACAGTCTTTATCAGTGCTGCCGGATTCCCAACCAGTACGTATACACGACCACCGCGTCTGCCCTAACCTGATAGCGTCATCTATGGAAGCCCTTCTCTGATGCTGATAAGCCTTACGTGACAAATGCATTGGGTCGGTGCCAAGCATCGTCTTCTGCTCTCTTAATGTAGCTTCGGCAATCCGGAGATAGTAACCAAGGCATCGAGGCCACTCAAGCAGTAAAACTACACTAAACGTGCAGTCCGAGACGAAAGAGATGTCTCGCTGATCTTGGTGGGTTTGCCAGGGATGTCACTTCATAAACAAAAGGGCGTGGTGAGAATGTTTGTTTGTTTGTTTGTGGATTTTTAACGTTGGCCTATTTCTGCAACACGAGGGCGAAACACTAACGCCAGGGGATGAGCCTTCAACACCTACCTGGGAATTAAGCCTACGAGGGGGGACTTCCACCCCCACTCGAGGGG
>JAQGBW010000169.1:0-56725 GCA_034698625.1 Julus scanicus | reverse complement strand
CAACAATTCCTCTTCATAATGTTTAAAAACCCTTTTGGAGAGCGAAAAAAACACATGTAACTCAATGGCACGTTTTTTGCCTGTCCCCCAGGAAACACCCTAAAACTACCACAGAGGGCGCTAAATGTAATGTAGACCTCCTCTATTCTTAGGATTGAATCAGGGATTCAATGTTGAAAATGTCTTTTTAATACTAGGTTTGTTTTATTTTTAAGCAAAACCACCTCTGCTCCTGGTCAGGTCAACATTCGAGCGTTTGGGTCAGCACCACGTGCTTCCGTTGCAACTCGCGCTGTATTATTGATCGCGAATTGCATTAAAACTCCCGAGTTTCATTTATCATCCGTCAAGGTATGGCTAAATGGACCAGATCAATTTTTGGCATTGTCGAGCGAACAATGCATGCCATGTATAGCCACTCTTTAAACGTGTCGGTGACAAACTGGAGGCCAACAAAGGCCACTGATGTAGCGAAATAAGGCACAAACAATCTGATTTTAGTTCTCGTTTTCACCTTTACCAATATACCACCTTTTCCAGGGTCTAGTCAACGACATGGCCGCATATTAACGACCACTACTGTTCTATATGAAAAGTAGACTTATGTAAGCCGTTACGTAAGCCGCGGCCGGCAGCTGTTACACTTCCGTTACATACCGCTGCGTTAAAATACATTTATTATATATACGACGAGGGTGTATAGGGTCCAGAGAACATCCATCCAAATTGGTTCACCTGCGTTTCTCGGTAACTATAGTAACTATTCATTTCGAAGAATTAGACAAAATAAGTTGAAAATATAATTTGGGTGCAGCTGGAGTACTAACGTTCATAGAGTCGAAATAGAAAGCCAGTCTGGCATCCACCTGTATCGTAATGGTTCGTTGTCATTCATTTTTAATCAATTTCTAGGATGAGGGGAAAACCCTTTCCCCACTCAACAAAAGCGTTCTAGATTCAAAAACTGAGAGAATTGACTGACTGCCATTTAATTAATATGGCGGCGAAAGGGTGCCATTATTTCATTCCTTGATCCAGAAAATCTCAATCCAGCTGCACGCTGCTAAATTACAGAGTAAACAAAAGGTTGGGGATGAGGTGGGAAGGTAGGGCTAATCACACACCTGGGCTTCCGTACCCTCGCACATACACACAAAAAAATAAAAAATTGAAATTATAGGCAGTATGAACCACTTTTAAGTCCGCGGGATATTTCCTCAATCCATCTGCAAAATCGAGCAGAAGGGTAACGTGTTCACATTTTCATATTCAGGTAATTTAACAAAACAATACTTATTCTTTGAAATTATGCGGTGCATAATACAATAACTGCGACGGTGGAAATTTCCGCAATGATCATATTTATATCTCACACTGAATTGAATATCAGAAATTATTTTTTTTAAAAACTGAGATTCTGAAATTTCGATTCAAAACCTGAATTCCAAACGGAAAATTATTCATTAATAATTTTCCTTGTGTATTCTTGTGTTACATTTTCTTGTGTATTCCTATGTAAAATCGATAACATCAACATCGTTTCATAAAACTGCTTGATGTAGAATTATAAAAGATCCATTTTTTTCTAAAGGAGGATTACAACCCTATCCCTTTCAATGGGTGAAATTTGCAAACACACTCACAGCCAAACAAAAAATGATTAAATAAAAATATAAATTGTTTAAAATACTTTGATAAATCAGCAAGGGCATTCGATTGTCGTTTTTTACTTTAAAATAGTAGTTTTTTAATTAAATTATTTCTATTTATATTTTTGCACTAACTCGAAACTTGATTATCTCATGCTGCCACCTGCTGGCAGCATGTGCAGATTAACGGACATTTTTCAAACTTGTTTATTAATTTTTTTAAAAATCGACCATTTCGAAGTGAAAAACGACAATCGAATGCCCTTGCTGATTTATCCAACTATTTTAAACAATTTTAATTTAATTTAATCTCATTTTGTTTGGCTGTGAGTGTGTTTGCAAATTTTACGGTTAGTAAATGAATGGCCAGACCAAGTTAGTGACCTTAACAAGTCGATGATATTTTCTGATAGAAGCCACACGGTGGGTGGGGATAAAAATGATTATTAAGCGTGCGAGTGGAACATCACCCCACGCACCCTCCCCCACCCAACCTGCCAGGGGGCGCTACGGTCACTGTAAGTATAGGGCTGTAACGCCTCCACCGCCATCTGTCTGTCACAGCCTTTGGAGCCTTAATACTGAGAATTTCGTCTGGGCTATTTGCAACGTTCGTCTGGAGCCTGATTGGGTCAATTGTCGTCTGATGAGCGCAACGATCCATCGATCGGGAGTCGCTCCAACTCCGGATCAAATGTGGCGACAGACGAGCGGCGCCGAAGAAACGGAGGCGACGAGCACCTTGTCCAATGTCGATCCAAAATGGCAACACAATTAAGAGCCAGAGAGACATGACGCTACTATAAATGCTGAAACGCAGCCAGAAACATTAGAAAGTGACACCCGATTCTAATAAAGCCAGGGTGGAGTTCTTCACTTGACCGGGTTACGTGTTGAGCGGTTTAGCAACAGGTATACATGACGTACCCACTAAAGCAGGGACCTTTTGCAATGGTCCATCGCCCTAGTAAAATCAAAAACCTTCGGAGATTTTTTTCCCTAACTCTCAAGAAAGTCCTAATGTTAGTCAAAGTTTGTTGAAGCCCAGGTACACAGCATACGTTGTAGTAACTTTGAAATTTTACAAATATATATATTTATTTTGGCCGCCCAAAAATTGGACACAACTGAATTAAAGTCCCAGAAAATAGAATTCATGAAATGGGAAGTTTTTGAAAACTAGTCTTTTTTTAACTATAAGTAAAAAACATGTTCCCCGTTATTGTATCAGTTTATCATGTTTTATCGTTTTGTTGCACCGTGTACATGTAACTGGCAACCGCAAACGGTTGGCCAATTTCACTCAAGCTGTCTGAAAATGGATACATTGTATCAGAAAGTCGTAAAGAGGCTCTTTTGGCACACTTCAAAAAGTAGTTAAGAAGGTTCAATAATTATTTACGGTTGTATACATGTGTGCGTGTATACGTTTTTGGACATCACTGTCCAAATCTGGGATAAGAGCTCTTGGTGAAATAATTGTCCAATGAATGTAGCGAACGTTATTTAAGAAAATAAAGACCATAACATAACAAAATTTTACTGACTGATCTAACTTAGTCCATGCATTGCTGGACTCCATCAAAGTAAAAGCCCCTTATCCTCCTCAATCCCAGCTAAACACTTTGTAAAAACAATCACAAGTTTGTTCACCACAACTCGACAAAAAGTAAACAGAAAACATCGTTTGTCATGTGTGAGCAAACTTGTTTTATCTCAAAAATTCACAAACTGCTTTTGCATTTCCATAGTGCGTACTCATTTTCCAAGTAACACACATGCAACGCAAATGGCGCAGTTACCAAACATTGGTTTTAAATTGTAAAAAACGAACTTTTTAATATACTACCAGTATATATATATATATATGTATTTGAACTTCATAAATATACAATCATTGTTTTTGTAGAAATGATGGCAAACATTCATGGGCATGTCAACCATGGCACTAAGATTTTAAGTTACATGGGCTTAAGGGGTGGTACCTGTTGAATTTCAAGTAGTTTAAGTATAGTATATACATATAGTGTAGACTACCAATTTTTGCCAGAAGGGGATACATTATGTATAGGTATCTGCCATCACTTTCCCATGCATGGATTACCTGATTGTATTCGCTTGCCTTGACCACTGGCCTCTCTTCAATATTTTCATCAGTTGGTGCATGGTGATCTCTGGTGAATGGAATGTGGCCACACCTCTTGACCCACATCTCGCACTTATTCCCCACTCGCCTTGTCTTGACCGTTAAGACGATGAGTCTCATTTCCGAGCATCGCATTACACGAGATTGCATTAGTTGTGAAATACAGATTCTCAATTAGCTAATGGAAACGAGGCGGGGACGTCACCGGGAAAAAACAGCGCGCCATGACGTCATTGAGGAAAGCTGAATGAGCAGTCGGCATTTGCGAAAGCTTGTTTTCGTTTAGGAATAGGTTTCACTTTTTCAACGTTTCAAAGTACGAGGAAGGACTAAGCCTATTTAAGGAAATGAACGCTTAATGATCTACAAAGAGACCTGCTTTAAGCCTATTTTGGCCAAAATTTGATAAATGACTTTTATCATCACTGCAAATTTACTATCGTTCCATCATTTGAGAAATATCTCAAATTTATTTCGTAACCTTTTTAGCTAAAATATTGTATACAAATTACTCAGTCCTAAAACATGTTCTTAATCGCTTTGAAATGTATTTTGATAAGACCACATTCAATGTTGAACTGGACATTTTTTCAGAAAACATGCATTGCAGAAGTCAATGTGCAACAATATGATTATAATCATTTTATGACAAAAACATTTCACAATGATGCTTTCTTGGAAAATGTTAATGGAATTTACTAAAACTATATATATATATATATATATATATGGCTGAAATATATAACACGATCTTTATAAGTTCTGATGAATAATTTCTTATACCTTTGTGTTAAGAACTGTAATTTTCAATCGACTATATGACATCACTGCAATTTCGCCTTCTTTATAAGATGTGACCACGCAATGTGGACGTTTGTCCCTAACAATATGACGCCCCCTTCTTGAAAACCTCGATTGTTAATTTTCATGCAAATCAATTACTTCGCATGAGTTTTCTTCTAGCTCCGGCATATTTAATGAACAAAAAAACATACTTCAAATCCTATAAAATGGACAGCTTTTGTGATTACGTTCCTCTCAAACCAATTTCACTCCAATGGTTCACAACGAGCTGTTTTTGCGATAATAATACGTAAATCACGCGAATAAAAAGAAATTCTGGGAATTTTCAGAACGAAAACGCCATCGTTGCCACTTTTTTGTTCATTTACTTCGAAGTGATAAAAAGCGAAACATTCTTAGAAGAAAATGCAAACCATTTCCTAGAAAACCTTCGCAAATCGGCCATCCAGACACATTGCGCCAAACTTTGTTTAACATTATTCCACGATCACAGTCACCAGAAATTTGCAATCTTATCGAATCTTCTTGTTTTGCTGCTTTTTTTAAAAAAACGTGAAGGCGTGTTTTTTTGATAAGAGTAAAACTTCCAAAAAATGAACTCTGCGATATAAAATTGCAGCTGTGCGTTAACCTTTATAAGGGTTAATATAATATGGGTATACGAATTATCAATTCTTTGAAATGATGTTGTTGAATCAAGATTGAATTAGTGATAAGTTCATCACTTTGTGGAGACCCAATTCACAAAACATATTCGAGTAAACATTCCTGTTTAGATATTACTCAGGTTACCGGCGATATGAAATTCAAATCCCCGAGCTCTTAATCCGCCGTTAAATTAAGACACTGTCAATTCCGTACTTTTCCAGACTGAAAAATGTTGTATACACTATACAAGTATGTCTCATGGGTTTCAAGAACAAGCATGTATACGTATTATTGATTCCCTGTCTTGGAAAACAAGACATTTAAGTTAAAACGCGAATTGTGTTTCTCTGTATTAAATAATTCAGTAATACAATCAATATTTTCGATAATACAATACATAATCGCATTAATACAACGCGTAATGCATTATTAATTCCCTAATTCTTTTACAACTATAGAAACCATATTAAATTTAACGTGAAATTTGTTTCCCTCTATTTAATTCAGAAATACAATTAAGTAATTCACAGCGTTAATACAAAAACGAGTAAATCCGTTATTATTTCCATAAATTTCAAAAAGTATAGAAAAAACATAAGTTTAAATAAGTCGGTAATACGAGTAATATACATAACGTTAATAAATCCATATATTTCTATGGTACAATATACTGTTTAACAAAATAACGTTGTAATTTATTATGAATTTCTTACATTTTAAAAACTATAAAACCATTCATTGTTACGTAAAACGTTGTTCGAATCCTTTAAATAATTCAAAAATGCGTATATTACATAACGTTACTAAATCCATATATTTCGATGATTGAATATAATCGTTAACACAATTATTAATTTCCTAAAACCGCATTACGATTAACTCCTCCTTTAAATAACTCAGTAATACTACGAGTAATAGCAATTCACCATAATGCAATTCATTATATAGCTAACAAAATACCACTCCTATCCTTAAAAATCAATCTTCCATTTCTGGTAAAATTCAAATAGAAATCAACTTACCGAATGGAAATGACGAAGAAAATCCGTTATGGGTAATCGTAGTTAAATCCACGCACTATAGGCCTAAGCGTTAACGGGCCATTAGCTTGTGCACGGGTAATATATATCCATACGAAATAGAGAGAGCTAGAGAGACGTTGTTGCTCGCTTGACCGTCATCAGCTGACTGAGTGGCAACGCTTGACGTCTTTTAACTTTTATGTATTTTTGATTTCCTCCCAACCAGCCATAAACCCCAAAGCAGGCAGCCAGTCCCATTTAACTGCAACCAACGAATGACGGTGGGAAAAAAACAGCAAACGCCGAATGAATGAGTCGTCCTCCTCCCAGTTCAAGCGAAATCCTCGGCCAACCGGTTCTATGGCCCACATTGCCGAACGCTGACTAATTTTTCCAACGAATTTCACAAACCCTCGGCAATGAACATTTCTACACACGATTTCCTCAGAAATAAACCAACTGCTTGCATGCAATGGACGCAATGATGATGATGAGCTCTCATCCGGTTACTTTTTCTGGCATCTTACACCAGAGTGGGATGTCTTAAAATCTTAGGAAACCCGTGATTCGGAGTTTGTTTAGGCCTCGACAGGAAAAACAAAACTGGGTGGAGGCAGCCACATATATTTTGAAATAACGGTTTTCAAAATCTAAATCCCGGTTAAGATTACGTACACTGAAGTCGGTATACTGGTAATTAATGAAGGGATTTTATTTCAAATTCAATTGTATTAAGATGCATATATAGAGTACTAATTTTTTTTATAAAATTATATTCCCCAATTTGCTTTAAAACAAAAAAATAAATAAACTTAGTATAAGTTCGATTTTTAGTGCGATTAATTTAGAACGTAGCCACTTTTACGTTTTTAAGGTCTATAACGTGACATGAAGTAATAAGTCTTGTCCAGTTTACAAAGCTGGCAGTTTCAGCCGGAAATGCCGAATTTGGCGGATGCCGCTTCCCGATTCCCGAATTAGTTCCATGCGCATGCGCACATTTGCATCACGTTTCCGGCGTTCAGCGTCTCTCACGTGAATGAAACGTGATTTTTCTGATATTAATACATAGCTCTAAAAAAACAATGTTTATCCAACATATAATAACATTTTGATTTTGAAAAAATCATGAATGAAAATTTGAAATTACACATTTGATTTTTAATTTATGATATCAATTCATGAAGATACGGATTATATCCGGTTCATTGGAACACATCTGGATGAATATATAGAACACCATGCAAATTGGGTGTCCCAATTATGCAGAATGTCATCATTCACTCGATTAGGTTTTCTTGTTTATCTCCCGGAACCCATCGTATATTTATTGTATACAATACTAAATTAGCGTTTTACCAAATTTCATTCAGGTTTAGCCTATACATGTGTACGGTTGTCTCCCTTGGAATTTTTGGGGTTTTCCATTCTGCATACGAGAGGATTTTCTATTTTTCACTCATCTCGCATAAAAAAGCAGTAAAAAAAAGGTCAGATTTAATAAGTTGCTTAGCCGCGACTGCGAATTTTTCCAACGAAGAGGTATGACGCACATTCCTGATGTTATTCGGGGGCCAATATCCTGTCTAATATTTAAGGTTACGCACAAGAGCGAAATTATTTCGAGCTGATGCGAAACACCCCTCGAAGGAGGAGGAGCCAATGGAAAATGCGTGCAACATGTTTCGAATAGTTTGCGAACAGACATCCGGAAAATAGTTCTGAAAATTCAAACGGGAAATGCACGCCTGAACAGCCCTTATGCATAAAAAAATAACAACCAGGAGAACCCAGCGTGGATTAGATAATAAAGCGTAGTAGCGAGACAATGGAGCGCTGTTAAACAAAGCCTTAATTCGGCCGGCCGCCTTTGAAACGCGGTACCAATTCATGATCAAATCTGGAATGTTACGCCATCATTTTCTGCCCGCTGCGCCTTATTTTCTCGCGCATTCAGGCGAGTGAAAGTGCGGCGAAAATCTTGACCTGACCTCACCCTTGTCCTCTCCAATCTCTAGTGTTTTCAATCTCAACCTCCCATCACTGTGGATTCCCAAATTCATCGATCTGTATGGTGGACATTGGCCCAACATCATCGCAAAGTGCACACTCAACACCAAAACTTCCAGAAATAATGCCTAAGATGGCCGTGAATGGAAATACCCACGGTGGTAAAACTTCCTAAGAGTATTTTTTTTAATTTGTTTAAATCCTACGTGTATATATTTGCGATGTTTAAAAAAGTGCATGTTTAGCTAAATTTTAGAAAAATACTATTCCAACAATCAGAAAATTTGATACATAAAAAATCAAGGATCTGAAAAAATAAGTCTGAAAATTTAAGCTAAACTGGTTTTTAACACAAATAATTTCCAAGTTAATTAATTGGACAATATGGTGCAATATGGAACAAAATGACATCAGCAAATTCTAAAAAATTCTGTCCGCCATTTTGAATTTTAAAATTTAGCCACACTTATTTCTCATTATTTTCTTCAGTTCTGTGACTAACTCGTTTCCCCCTTCTATTATACTTGTACATAAATATCATTATTTCAAAAGTGAACTATTGATAGTACGTATATGACGTCATTGTACACAATTAAAGAAGCAGGAATAATGCTGCTTGTATTCATCCCACACGTGTCACATTGAATAGTGTTCCCAATTTTTTGGTGAAACTTTTTTGGTTCTCCAAAATGGCGTCCCGTAGCGTTCCCCAAAGTCAAACCACATCTTTCTGGATCCCCCAACCCTTTTGTTCCTAAAATCCTGACTTTGAAGAGATCGGCCTAAATACCAGACTGAATCGGAAGGGTGAGTATTAAACGGCAGGGTAGCAGCGCCACGCAGCGGGGGTAGGGCGGAACTCAGAGACCCACCCCCACCACATTTCAATTTTTGAATCATCCTAAAAAAAAATAAGCGAACATGTGGCGCCTATCCATTCGCCCTCGATGACGTCACTTTGGTGAATGAATGGAAAATTTGCTGAATGAATATATGGAAACGTGAGAGCATGAATGGAATAAGCGGAGAGGCGTGGGGTGAACGCGCCCGCAGCGCCCTCACCCGGAGAGTTGAAAGGTCGGGAAATTGGAGTTTGTCATCCACATTCAGCTGATCAAATTCGGAGAAATGAAACAAATATTGCTTTTGGAAGGTGGACAAACAAGGTTTTTGTAAAGATCGGAATGAATTAGAAATAGCAATTAGCACGCTATGTCACGCTGGAAAAAAGAGTTTCGGAGCACTGGGTGGGTTTGCATGACTCATGCCTTTGTGAATGGTTGGCCACAGTGGCCAAATATGACCTGGCGGAGGTGACGTTGGCCCAGGGTCACGTGACGAATGCAAACCCACGCCGGAAATAGTACATGTTTCATCCTATCTTTTATTTGAGGAAAACCGGCTGTTATTAACTTCGTATATCAACCTCCTTCACTCTATAGAGGATGATAACGCCAGTTGGAAAGGTTACTGTTGGTAAATGTGAATCTGCGCACGCGCACAAACACGTGACCAACATGTGCGCGTGCGCAGCTTCACATTTTTTCCAACTGGCGTTACCAGCTTTTCTCCTGATGGAGGCCTGCAATATGGTTTTTGTTGGCGGAATTGAAAAAACTTGTGTTAGCTCTTTGATTATTAACTTATGGCCCGTTTTACCAACGCAGGTTAACTTTAACCTGTGGTCAAACTGAAGTTAACCACAGTTTGACCTCCGATTTGGTTTTACCAACAGAGGTTAGGGGAAAAAAGGAGGTCAAAGTTGACCATACTTTAACCCAGCCTTTTTGCAAAGTTTGACCACAGGTCACTTGACCACAGATTTAGACCACTGTTGGTAAAACCGGCCATTAGAGGAATAATCGTCAAAGCTTGTCCACTCCAAGAAGGGTTGAGGTGCTTTAGACACCATGTGTTCATAGTATTTAGTCCACTCCATGGTACAGTAGAACCTGTCTAAATGCGTCCTGTGTAAATGAATATCCTCTCTAAAAGCATAGAATTTTCCGGTCCCGACTTGGGACCTGTGTATATAAATGAACCTGTCTAAAAACATATTTTTCACTGGTTCCAAGCGTATCCATTTAGACAGGCTCTATTGTAGGTAGGGATGATTAAAAAGTAATTTAAATACTTTGCTAATTTTATTTCAAAATATTAATGAGGTAAATATATGTACCATGAGTTTTACTAAGTTTAGAAAAACCATATGTTGTTATCGGGAAATGTAACAAGGAAAAATATTATACTGCCGCACATGTTTAATAAGAATCATGAAATTAATATTTATTTTGCAAACATAAACACTGCATTCTTTAAGCAAATATATTTTAATTCCGTAGATAAACATTAATGAATTAGGCATGATTTACGGGAATATTAAATGTAGCGCATATTTAATCTAATACACATTTAAATTAATATTTCATATCTCTATTATTTTGTGCATTAGCATTAATGTAAGGAACAAAATCACAAGCTGTGTCCTATACCCTTTTCCATACATTCCCATGTTGTCTATTGGCTAGAATACCTGACTCACCCACAAACCAGGGTTTGATTCCCATGACATGGGGAGCTTTCCTCCCTAAAACATTGCCCACACACATGACATTTAGCGTAAAGTACAAATTTAATTGAACTCTTATATGAAACCATTTCACTCCATATATAGAGAACATTTTACCACTCGAAAATTCCCATATCTTATTGAAAATATACAACTTGTGTTTCTAAATAATACAGTTTCTGCTCCGCAAGTTACGAATATTCGGGGGGCTTAAAATTCTTCAATAATTTGTGTAAGTCAGTTCAACTTAATTTTTGCATGATAAATCAGTTTCATTGTACAAACAGCCAATTAGGAGTACCTAAAGTGGTGAAAATTATATATCACATATATCTCTGAAAAACATGTATGACCATGTATGGCGTTTTACATATAATATAGCACATACTGTATTTATTATATGATCATATATAGTCATATATATATATATATTGCCATATACATAACTAACATCCAATTTCTGGCGTCCATATACAATGTATAATTTTTTTTCCAAGGAAGGTAAAAATGTTGAAAGACCTACAAACGCCATCCTTTCGGAAAATTCTCCAAAATGCACCCGCGGATCCGGCCCCAAAATATGGGGTTTCACAAGAAAAGTCGGGGCCTGGATTTGGGTTATTTGTGTGGAAGCAGAAGGCCGAAACGAGGGTAAAGGAGGCCTGGTGAGGGATATTAACTCAGCTCAATAAAACGGGGAGTTTTTGGAGCGCGAGTGCATTTTATATACGCGAGAAATACACAAATTCATGGCAAACTGCTCCATGGTCCAGTTGACCATAAGCGCTTGTCCCCGCTGCAATTCCGAGAAAGCATAAAGTTTTATCTTTTTTTTTTTTCTTCTTCTTCTTTCTTTTCCACCCTTCTTTTGCATTTCCTTCTCCCTTACGACCTTCGCATTGTGCATGTGGGTTATCCGTGGACAGGAGAAACAAAAAAAAAATGTTGACCACAGAATCGGTATTCCCAAAAATAAAGCGTTTTCACCAACTTTCTATTTTGTAAACTCAAACCCTGCATTCCATCTTATGGCATTATATGCTCTACTTTAATAACAGGACCGTTTCCGGTTTGAAAACCCCAAAATATTGTCCTGTAAATATTTTGAGATATTAGATGTAGTCACGCAATGGATTACAGCCTAGCTGAAAACCGATTTTGATGATTTTTTTTTTTTTTTTTTTTTTGTAAATGTGCTCATGCGCAATGAGGCCATGAATCTTATTTACATTATTTTCAACCTGATCAGTTTTAAGCTAGGATAAAATTCAATTCGTGGTTAGGTTGGGACAGGTTATGCAAAAACTGGGTTCAAATAACATTTTAATACCATTAATACTCACAAGTTTCTTTAAAAAAAAGCCAACTAAGCATAATATTTTTCTGAAACCAAAAGAGTGTTTAATATTCAGGGTATAAAGGTGTTCAATATATCAAGGTCTGTCCTAATGTAATTTCTATTGTGTCTGTCTGGAACCGACCAGAAGTGTTCATATTAGAAAGACGTTCAATTTGGCATGAGAAAGACTCGCACGCCCCCCAGAGGACGCTGAACTGGAATTAAAGCTAACTAAGGATTTGCAAATGTCAAGAAATTTAATTAACCAACTGATATACTTAATGAAACAGGAAAATTTCTTCATCAGAGGAAATTTGGGCAACTGGTAATAAGTTGTAGTAACAATACAGGAAACGGAAACAACCCTTTTCCCATAAAAAGGGAAATGACGTGTAATGTACAAATCTTGCTAAATGCATGATTAATGCCGAGGCAGCCTTAACTAGCTGAATCATGTGTTTATAAACTAAGTTAATTCGAGTTCATATTGATAACTGTTTTAGCCAGCCAAATATACAATGGTAGCGATTATGAAGCTTGTTTTTCTAAACAGTTGCAAGAAATGACAACATTACGTGCAGTTTCTCTCGTTAGTTAATCGAAGGAATAATAATACCCAGATATTTTCTCGGGATTTGGAGCCGAATTCGCCGATAACGGGATCCGTTATAATCTCTACTCTTATTGGCTCTGGCAGCGGAATGAGAATTTCTGAGAAAAACGGAAACGTTGGGTTATCTTGACCTCCTCCCCCCTTTAGAAAGCGGGTCGCGAATGACAAGGTTAACATTTTAATCTGTAAGTAAAACTTAAGGATCCGATAACGACGGTCGGTGCAGCTGCCACTTCCAAGAAACCTGCCTCTGGTCCGAACACGTGGCCCACAAACTGTTTGCGGTTGTGTCGAACCAGTCTCAAGTTGACACGTGATCTTCTTGTTCGTAGACAACGTCTACATACCCCTTTGTCAACATTTTGGCACTCACAAAAACATTTTTTTTTTAAACTCGAGATAACGTAAGATTTTTGGAAACGGTTATAGAGATAACGGGGTGCAGAAAGTGACATTTTGCCTTTGTATTAGTTAGCTACCTATTGGAAGAAACCACGACATAATAACTAAACATTTTTGACAACTGTTTTCGGTATAAAAAGTTCAGTAGCGTTGTAACTTCTTTAAGATTGTGAAACGGAAATGTAACGGCTAACGGCTGTGAAACGGAAATGCAACGGCTGACGGCTGTGAAACGGAAATGCAACGGCTGACGGCTGTGGAAAGGAAATGCCACAGCTAACGGCTATGAGACCGCTAATGGCTGTGAATTTTAGAACAAATCTCAAACCTTGTCAAGTAATAGCCAGTTTCTTCGCTTTTTTTTGTGCAAAGTGTCGTTAAATCGGATTTAAAGCCAGAATATGTGAATATGAAAATTCCCCTATACATAACATACATATGGTATTTTTGTGACTGTATAAGGCATTTAATTGGATTTTAAATGCAGATTATGGGAATGAAATGTATCAAAACCCCGAGTCTTGGAATTACTAAGTAAACAAGAAAAGAGATGATGACATTTGAAAAGGAACGATTAACTATACACATATGATATTGCCATGACATTTATTGATACTTTGAATGAATGATGCCTTGTTTACAGAAGTGTCAGTTAGTCATTTTTATATCTTCTTGTACATATTTGACGAAGAAACTCGACATCTTTGGAACAGCCACTTAATCAGGTCGCATCTAAAGTCTCGATTAACCGGAATGGAATTTTTTTTAAATATATTTTGGATGCCTTACAGTACACGTTTGGGCATATCTACATGTCATAGCTAGCTATTTCCATATAGTACATGTTTATAAGTATCTTTGTCAATGGAAATATGGAAATACCATATGTATATGTTTATAAACGATTTCAAATATAGTAAATGGCCCTAAATATTTTTTTCCATCTCAGGATCAGTATTGTAAACTTGTGCGAAGCCACGATTCCATGTGTGGTTTAAGTTGATGGTAAGAACAGGGGCTGCACGTGTTCACCCGCTCGCATTGCCACTGGTCGACATGCAGTACGTGCGGAGTAATTTGGTGGTGTGGCTGCCGATGCTCTGTTGAGGTCGTTGACCCGAACGTCGCGTCTGGTTTCCAGAATTAGCAAAATCAATTTCTGTCTGCCTCATTTTTCGAGCGGAGACGACGAATGCTCTAGAAAGCAAAAATGGAGTCTGGCGGAAGTCATTATCGATCGCTGCACGCTGCAGTGACAGCGCCCTCCCTTCCTCAACCCCCAGGAATATACTCATTTCAATAATGGACGAAATAAGAGAGGGTGCATGCGTGGAAATATGAATAACTAACTTAGTTGGACCGTCCGGGATGGTCAATCAGCCATCGATTTTTTGCCCTCACGATAAGGTCAAGGTGCGCTGATGTTCTTCTGCCGGAATTGGATAGGTGAACATGTCACATCTATTATTTAGATGGTAGGATGACCGCTGTCCATCGTTTTTAGTGAGGATAATTTGGTTTAGGGGATTAGGATTTTAGATATTGGCTTTTGGTCGCACTACAAGAATGCCTGACAAAAGTACATCGTGTGGGCCGTGTGGGGGATGGCTTCCAAATCTGTATTTTTAAATGAAGGAATAACTACTACTACAAAAAAAATTAACAAAACAAGATTGAAGAAGTTTTAAAGAGTATGAGAAAACTCGAGCATGGGAAGCAATATCCCGGAAACGCGGTGAAAACCATGTCGAGGGGGTCAAAAATCAAGCGATATCGCTGTCATGCCAGTGGCTCGATTTCCTTTTCATTCAGTTTTGTGGCTTGTGACACATTAGTTACAAACAACGAGACTAATGATGGCCAGTAATCGTTAATAATTGACTATACATACCGTGTGAAAATTGCCGATATGTGAATGACAATTAGCCATGTTTGCATATATGTATAATAAAGAGGAAATCATTTATTAAAGCTTTACTATACCTTCCTGTGGACCCTCATAATCTCTATAGAGGCCAAGGCTGTATATATACGTACATATATATTCTATGGTGGGATCTTGGGGATAGATTCCCCCGAAATTCAAGAAATTTTATAAATTTCAACCCGAATCGGCAAAATAGAAATGGAAATGCTCTAGAAATGGAATTTGTTTTTATCATTAAAAGCGCGCGATCTTTCTAAGATAAAAACGCGAAAAAAAAATCAAAACGCGATTTTTATGGCCAAAATAATCCACCCCAAGATTCTGAACCCCCTCCCAAAATGTGATGACATATACACGGCCATGGTGATTATTATGTGATTTTTGCTGCAATCGTTATTGAAAATACTATCCACAAAGCGTAGTTAGTCCAATTCAAATTTTCAAAAGATGTAATTTTTATGTAACTTGCTAATTAATCAATATTGTTTTTTAGAAATTTCACCACCAGATTAAAAAAAAAATGCATCCTACGAAATACAATATTTATTTGGGGATATTTAAAAAAGGTTTTTTACCTAAATTTGAAAACCAAGTTTTGAACTCTGTTAGTTGTTCAGCTCGGGTGGGCTACTGCCGAGATGGATCGTGTAGACCTGGTACACATCCGGAAGTGGTAAGACTCCTTCATTGGAGTCCCCATTGTGGGGGGCATCGACGGCTCCTCACACCCGGGCGTGGGTATCCAACGATGCTCTGCTGTGGTAGGGTGGAGGGTACTCATTAACGAGCCCAGGGTGGGCATGAGCCCACCCTGGGCCCTATGTTTACGTTTTTTGTCCCCACTTGCTACATGAAATCAATAAACCTGGGTTCGAGTACCGGCCCTCACTGCGTTTTTTTTTAAAAATATTTCCTTTCCTTAAAATAATTCTATTTGATTATTAATATTCCATTTTCAAATTTAATTCGGGTAACGGATATCATCACGGGTATGAATGTTTATTCTTTGGAAGTAAATTGCCATGGAAGAAACATTTAAATTCTAGACGTTAATCTTCCCCTTACTGTAAAGCGTATCACTGAATTGTTTCCAATTTGTTATTCTTTTGTTGTATTTCTTTTTTAATGACAGAAACCTCAAGTTGTGCTAATTACGGCATTTGTTCAGCTCAATTATGCTATTTTGGAGGCTTCAATTCTTGTTTTAATTCAACTTTTCGCACCTGTAATGAACAATTTGGTTCGACTCTTCGGGAAACACTGCTAACCCTTTATTTTCAGAATTACACGCAACTTCCGATCACCATTTTTCAAAATGGATGACCATGCTTGTACTCACACGCAGTTAAGTAGAAGGTCCTCATGCTCTTGATTATTTGTATTATCCTTTTTTAGGTAATTATGCAAATTAGGTTAAAAATGCAATAAATATATGGCCAAAATAGTCCACCTCAAGATTTTGGACCCTATCTCCCGCCAAAATGCCATGACATAAACGGCCTTGATAGAGGCAAACTGATATTGCGTATTGTCCAACGCCATCTATGTTGCATTATACGCAACAGAAAGATCACAGTGTGTCCGGTTGCTGGGATTTCATGCAAAAAAAAAACTTGTAAGATGTGAACGCCAGACTAGCCAAGTGGATACATTTTCATGAGAAATATAGTATATATAGAATTTCTCAGATTAACAGAAATCTCTCAACACGGTAAGAAAATTCCAATATTAACTGGCGTCTAACACAAATTTCAAGCATAATTCCAGACTTTTTCAATAAAATTTAAGCATATTTTAAATTTTCAAGGCTGCTTGATACCCTCTACTTTAACAAAACGATTATAACTAGATAAATCAAGAATATGTTCACGATTAATTGTTTCAGCTTCGATGATGATGTTAAAAACCACGGAAATCCCTCGTTAAAACCATGCAACTGATTCAGTTTTCTTATTAGGTAAAAGCAGTGGTTAAAATATCTAAAGACTAATTAATTTGTCGCAGGCCTGTAGGCTCATTCCATGCAAAATTCACCCCCTTCCCCCGCATTGCCCTCCCCCGCCACTCGGGGAAACTGAAATCCCTCTTATATGACGGATCAATACTTGAAACATCTCGTCCAATAAAGCATCCATCTTTCTCGGCCTTTGCCATTTCAACAAACTTTTGCAAAGTGTGGGCTAAACACAACACATCTCCCACCCAGCAACGGCGCTGTCGTCTTCTACCCCCACAAATGCACCGAGCCGAGTGGGGGTTGAGCGTGCGGCAAACACATTTGCACTCTGACCTTTCGACCCACGCCGGAGGAACACGTGGGTGGCGAATGATCGATTGAGTGGGAGTTCAATATCCCCACCGGCTGATGACAAATGCTAGTCTAGCGCAATGGAGATATATATATACATATATAGTTTATACACCCACAACCCCACCGATTTCAAACTCTTCAAAGCAGACGCCTAATATACGACCAGAGTGATGAAGTACGGCTTATTTTTTTAATTAATTACAGCGCGTACGTCACAGGTGGAGCGCCGTAACCAGAACTTCTTGACGCCATCTATAGCGACAGCATAATGTGCACGTTTCACACTGTTATAATCAAGGAATAGATTTCAACCTAAACCGATTTGGATAAAATTCATAAAATGCATGCGCACTTGCACGTTTAAACGAGTTCCGGTGACGGTGATCACAGACAACTGTCATAAAACGATCCGTTCTGCTCATTTCTTAATTCAAGGTGCCCAGTAAATTTGCTGGTTAAAAGTTAAGCATATTTTAAGGATTTCAAGACCCGTTTCTTAAATTTTCAAGGACCAATCACCGCAATATTTCTTTAAAAAGCTTGAGAAATTATTGTTTAACACGAATTTCAAGTCGACTTTTCCTATGTGCTTAAAATTCATGCACATTTCCAGACTTTCCAGATTTCCAAGGCTACACTAGACACCCTGTTAATAAATTATTTTAAGTTTGTCTAGTTAAGTTTATATTTGTTTTATGGATGGCCCTTGATAGCTGTTTTGCTAACGTAATTCGCGGTAAAAACCGATTTGTATAGAATTTATGTTAATTATTTGAAGATAGCGCATGCGCACATGCATATTTCCATAAATGCCATCCAAATCGTTTTTCTGCCATTCCCTGACCACAACCAGTTAAACTTTAAATGATCGAACAGTTCTTCAGGTCTCTCAATAAAAATGTTATCCCTAGTTTTAGTTTAGTCAGTATGTTTCATAAATGGCCCTTGATGACGTCATTCGCGAAAAAGACGCCATAGTGCTCGAACCAACATTCTTATATACTATGTACCATTTTAAAAACGCGAATTTTGAACATAAAAACAGTCGGTTTCATCAGTAACACATCGCCAGAAACCAGCCTAAGTTCTTCATAAATCGATTATAAGGTATTTACCATTTGGGGATATTATAAAATGAAATAATGTGTTTAGAAGAATCGCTGTCTCGTTAAGCCTACTTTGATGAGCTTATGTGAATTGTTCATTTTAAAGCCATTTTGGAGACTGTATTTTTTCTGTTTATGTATACAAAACACGGTGTTAAAATTTTTCGACAACACGTAATACTACATATACAAAGTAGATTGAAAGCAGTGAGAATAAATGGACTTGTCACCGCTGTCCGATGCCGAATTGAAACGCGTTGCCTTGGTAATGCCCGTCTTTCATGTATTTATTTGCCAGTGTAAATCATGTTTAATAAAAATCGGAAATTGAACGCTCAGTCCAAACGTAAAAATCCACGTTTGCAAGCATACAGCAGTGCTTTCTGATTCTGATATAGAAATACGTATGTAATATATATAGGATGCGGCGGCGACATATCATCTTCGTATAAAGAGCAGGAAGACGAATGGCAGCGCGAATAAAAAGGGGTTAGAGAAGATAAATACGTTCGCCGGATTGCTACACGGTGTATTATTAATTTCTATAACATTTTTATGTGGCAACAAATTGTAAAAGGCCATCTGCATGTCTACATATATAAGTGAGCTCTGGGACAATAATTGAAATGAATGCGCTATAGCATCGAACAAATCAGCTGGATACGGTGTCTAGCTCGGCACTATTTTCAAGCCTAATGATTAAAGAGTATATAAGGGCGGATTAAATTTTCATTAGGATTGCAATATGCGTGCGCGGATTATTATTATAGGCCAAAGAATGTTGAACTTCCGACTCTGCAAGTTCATTAGGGATTTAGTTTTTTCTCCACCATAATTCATGGGAAAAAAAAACAAAAAAAAGAAAACTTCCCGGGTGGCTTAAGCATAGTTTATGAATTCCAGACGATGTATATATGAATATGAATGTGGGTTGGATGATTTAAATTCGTGATTCACAGATTTGCAAAAAAAGCTAATTTGTTTTATGCTCAGGTATAACATAGGCCAAGGAAAACCTGTAAAAAAATGCATTTTTTTTTTTTTTTTTTTTTTTTTTTTATTTAGTTTTAAAATGCACAGGAAAAGCGAAAAAAAAAAGTTACTTTGAATAACTAACGCTGGAAATTAGCCCAAATTTTGGTTAAACAGCAATTAGCCCATTCGTATTAAACATCATAATGTTGTTTATAGTATACAATGCAACAATAATGAGGGTATAATAGAGATGGTCACGCAATTTATTTTAACCGATTAAAAAAAACGAATCGGTGCGAGCTCATGCATGAAGAGTGCGCATGCCCACATGGACATTGTTTTCAATCGGCTAGAATTAATTGCGTGACCACTCCTATAGTGAGGACTGATTAATTTTTGAAGACCATCAAAAGCCTTTTGAAGTACTTTCTTCGATAACAAATGTCGTCATCATATTTAAATATTTATTTCCAACAATAACAAAAATATCAGCCATAAATGCAAATTTTGTGCTATATATAAACAAGGTTCTTGTGGGGAAAACCTTTATAAATAACAGGTGTGAAGATTGCAATGCTACACCTGTTTTTGAGGAATTTTTTAAATAATATTAAAAACAGTGTGTCACATCAGGTTACATGTCTTTTTTGAACGAAACTGAGCATTGATTCACCTCTTTTATGGGTCACAAGATATAGTAACATAATAAAAGCCTTAATATAAACAGGAGTATATATTCTATTCATACAGACTGAGCCTGTAAATGTATTTGAAGAATCTGATCCGGATCACTCTTAAACTATAAAGTCAGTTAAAATTGCATGCATAAAAAAGAGGCAAGAATGAAGGGAAGATGAATCCACAGTTGCAAAAGACACACGCTTTCAGCGATAATGTCATAGGCAATGGGCCGAAAAAGCTAGCCAATGAAAGGTTTGAAGATTAGGAGGATTTTCCTGTCTTGTCCCTGTTGACATTTAAGATTTAGAAAGGATTTACTTAAGATAGATACTGAAGTGTCATGTAAAAGCTACGTGTGGGTACAAAGGAGGAGATGGTGAGAGACACGGGATGCTACATTTGGCAGTTAGTCAGTCACGTGGACATTGGCTCAATGGTGCAATTGCTCCAGGACAGAGATGAATAAAACCAACAATGACTATCAAAATATAAAGGTTCACGTGAACGTGGATTATGCAAACAAACGCCGGCCATGCACATGTGGGGGCCTCCCTATTTCAAGTGGGCTAATAACAAAAATGGTGGATGGCACAAAGTGCACACCTGTCAACCTCTCAACCATGCAACATATACATATATCTGTTTATGAATGAATTGCGAGAAGGAAATGGAAGAGGGAAAAAAATGAGATAACACTGGTGATGGGCGATTGTCATTGGTCGATGGTTGTTTGTCATACGACAACAAACAACGCACTGAATTTAGTTGAAATTTATGAATGAAAGGCGAGGAACCTCTTTTGCATACTACAGAGCGCGAAGCAGTGTTTAGTATGCGTTGGAAATACCGATTTCAATTAAAACCTGAATGGGAAATACAGAAATGAATGACGTCAAGATTGGAGTTAAATCAACAAGCCGTATTCGTTGTTATCACTCAAGGGTTACACGAAAAGTATTCGCTGTCGATGTTTTACCTGGAATTCCCAATTCCATAAAAATAGCCAGCGCCATCTATCGTGCATTCTGGGCATGAGTACGCAATTTAAAAAAAATGAGCCCAGCACTGTCCTTCTGTTTGGTATTTTTGGACTCCTTTGTTGGTGTACATTGTTAACTTGTTTTCTATTTATTATATCACAACTGTTAAGAAAATAATATTTTCTTTAACGGGGTTTGAAACCCTATCCTTTTCAATGAGTAAATTTGCAACGACACTCACAGCCAAACAAAGAGAGATTAAATAAAAATAAAAATTGTTTAAAATAGCTTGATAAATCAGCAAGGTCGTTTTTCACTTTAAAATAGTAGATTTTTTAAAATTAATAACAAAGTTTGAAACATGTCCCTTATTTTGCACACGCTGCCAGCAGGTGACAGCATGAGATAGGCAAGTTGTGAGTGCAAAAATTCAAATATTAATTTAATTTAAAAAAATCTACGAGTATTTTAAAATGAAAAATAACAAGCGAAGCCCTTGCTGATTTATTAATTTATCTTAAACAATTTTTATTTGATCTTTTTTTTTTGTTTGACTGTGAGTGTCTTTGCAAATTTACCCATTGAAAGATATGGGATTGTAATCCCCCTTAATGGTCTCTCTGAGGCCCCAAAATAAATGTTGCTTGACTTAAAATTTGGATACCACTGGATGTATTCCAATTTAATGTTGAAGTTGTTCTGATTGCTCTGACTGCATAAAATTCGAAGATGGTCAGTGATTGACTTATCTGATGTTTAAGTGACGTAACTATCAGGTAGCAAAAGCAAGTAATACTTGAGGGCCTCTCCCTGGGCCCAGGTCCACATTTCCATTTTTTGACGTAAAAAACACCCCAAATAAATGTTGATTGGCCCAAAATTTGGATGGAACTGGATGTATTCCAAAATATCAGCACCACTTATATGCAGCATCTACTAGTACCAATATTACAAGTATTTACAATGGTGAGCTTGGTCATGTGCCAATGATGTCCAATTTAATTCACAAACAACAGGAAATGGAAGAAATTCCTCTTGGTTTTGTCATGGATGTCATCGTGTCCATCATTCATGTTTTGATTCTTTAAATTTTTACAAAAAAATTATTCGTGCAGTTTTCTGTTGGTATACAATTACCGGGAATGTTAACCGTCACTAAGAATTTCATAAGAAGTTACCAACATCCAGACAATTGCATAACTCCATGACACTTGTAAGCTGTAAATTTTACCGGAGCTAAACGTATGTAAGCTGCGAAGGACATATACTTATATGTTGAGGTTAGGTTAACTTTAGCCATAATTTCCCTGTATCCGGAGGCAAATCACGATACCAGTTAGCGTGGTATAGGAAGGAATGTTGAAAACAACAAAAACAACGTGCAGTCTGAGACATGCATTAATGTTCACCATGTCTGATATTGACAACAGCCATATTCCGGTTCAGCACCCCCTGGTGGCAAAAGAGTACGTGAATAATTCCAACATGGCCGCTTCTGAAGTAAAAAGGGACGCGGCCATGTTGGAAAATGCAACAATAAAGATTGATATACGTACTATGTATACATTGTGCTGAACCAAAAATCTGACAATGCCAATTGGTTTCCATGGTTACACACGTGATGGCAGATGGTCACTTCCCGAATTCACGGTCTAAACGGGAGAGGCGCTGCATGCATGGTGGCATTAGAAAATACCCGCTTGGCAACCGCATAATGTGCGCCTTACGTTTTTAGATTTAATCATTTTCATCAAGGTTTTTTCCTAAGCATTAAATGTGTATATGGCCCTATTTTGGAATTTACGATGGCAACCACTCGTTATACATGTGTGCCCCGAATTACAATTAGGTGGATTGAGTCTAAAAATAAGTTTGAGATAAAATATTGGGATGCTAAGCCTAGTCTGGGAGCGTGTATAATATGGCGGGCAATAGGCGTATAAAATGCGGAATAAAAAAAAAAGTGGTCGGAGAGATATATGTCTAAAAAAGTTTGAATTGCCTGAAATAATTAAGGCCAACATCTGGAATAAATCTCACGAACTTGGGACCAGGATTGGAAATATTATATGCTCGTCTCCATGTATTCAGCATGATGGTCCAATTAAGTTATTATAATTGACGAAACGAGAGGCAGCCCAGCAGCAAAAACCACGAATAATTGATATATAATCGATCAATATTTATAACCCATATAGCCTAAATGCGGAAAGCCAATTAGTGCGGATGATGGGCCTTAAGTAACCGATGGAAGTCTGATTCCAATATCAAAATCGTTCAATTTAACATGTAATTGATTTAGCCCTATTGCAGGCAGTTTCCGAGGTATACAGCAATTTCACGACATGATCAACTGCATTTACCGAAAACCGAAACAGGAATTTTTGGTTTTAGACCTCGGAAATCGCGTTGAATTTCGTGAATCAAGCAGTAAATTATCTAATATAATTATCTATAAAATTTGAAATATTTAGGTGTTGGTTTTCCCTTATCATTCCCGAAATGAAGGAAAACAAGAGAATGGCTGATCTACATTATAAATATAAACTTTACATCTGTGAAGTAATATTCATTCTTATATATCAGTTTTTCGTAGTTTTTTTAGGTATACATGTCAGTTTTACTGTCGGATCATTTTAAAATGTACAAGTAGATCATTTTTAGGCGCCACAAGTTAATGATGTATCAATCGGTCTTATTTACAACCGGTTCTACTTGATCACAGAAAACAAGATGTTGATCGAGATCTGATCCACTCGAGTAATTTTATTGTTACAAATAGCCTATTAAATCTACTAAGTTGGTACATTTAAAGACTTGCCATTACCACCAGCCTTTTTGCGGCTATTGTTTAATCAGACGAAACGACTATACTTAAATCCGGGCATTGTATAGGATCAGAGGGCCCATTTGCCGAATATCGACATTCAAAATGCTGATCACGTAAACTAAAAGGTCTATGGAGTATATACTGGCCACTAAAACATGGTGCATCTTGCTAATTTAATATAACATACACGTGTATAATTATAATAGAAGATACTTTTCTTATAAACAAAATAATTTTTTTTTGGGGGAGAATGGTATATAGTATAAATTTTAAGTTTAGGCCCAATTGTTATTTGTTTGTTTTGTCTTCGAAGTGCATGCTATAGTTTAGGAAAAATTGCTGCTAGCAAATTTCTAGCTCTGTAATTTAGGTTTTCCAAACTTTAAATCCCAAGATGGCGACTTTGAAGCCTTTCATCCCTAGGCTAACAAAACTCATTTCAAACAGCCTGATATCCATATCCACGAACGGCGGTAAAATGAAAACTCACAAGGATGTTAATACCTTGTGGGTATTGTAGTACAAGTATACATTCATTTTTAATCGATTGTGATTTTTCCTTTTTTTAGGATCGATAGAGTTGAAGCATATTTTTGTCTAGACTATATTGACCCATATTCCATTCCAACTTCATTTATATGATTGTGGCTTTGGTGACATTTAAATTGGAATCAATTTTCCCCACCAAAATGCGGTGGATGTTTGGCGTGCACAAAAAGCCCCAATGCCAGGTCCATAGTATATCGCGTGCTTGCAAATGGTGGAAGAACCCTTTCCACACAGGTCATGTTTCAAAACTTTGCCAGCAGCCTCCCCTTCCTTTTTTGAAAATCGATCGATTAGTAACACTGACTCATTTATTGACAATCAGTGAAGACCAAAGGGGTTTCCGTAGCAATCATAATAGCCAATATCGCATTTAGTCAAAAGTCTGAGCAACCTAATCATCTTGTGGGTTACCCTCTTTTTCTCCCTCAGGCTTTCGTTGGCTTGTAATACAGACGTGGAAACAAAACGTCTACTGCGTAAATTATATAATAAAATCAATTCCCAGGATCCGAAAATAGCAAATTTTGGCCTCTTCAAATCCCCCCAGCAAAAAACACTTAAAAATTTAAGACGCTGGGATTTTCCCTCGGAGAATTTCTAGGGTTGTCGTATGCCGCTAGGGGATAAGGACCAATGCTGGAGTCGAACCTCGGTTTTTGGGCATCTTTTAATCCCGGCTTAACAAAAGTAGATCATCTTTTGTGGCTGTTTTTACCTTACCACCCATGGTTATAAATGTCGGATCTTTGAAATTATTAGCCTTTTAGGAATTTAGTATTTAATTGAACCCACGCCGTCACCACACCTATTGATTCATAGGGATTACTTAATGACACCATACAAACTTTTCCACGAAATTGTAATTGAAACTTTACATGTATACCCAAATGTATGCATGTGACTTTATTACGCACTTACCATTGCTCAGATGGCTTGAGGTCTGATCGGTGGTTATAATGGGTACCTCAAAATTCGCGTAAAGAAAATAAGCACGCCCATTTTTTTCATGTTTCCAAGAATTTTCCGAATGACAACTTTCCTTGATAATAAATTTTAAATTGTATGTATATGGACAGTAAGTGCAACAAGTCGATATGCACTGTCTCGTAAACCAGTCAGTCTGGTGATGTTTATGTTTTTTTGAATCGTCAGCCCTATATAGTCTTTTGTTACACAGAAAACAAAAGGTCCATGGTATAATATTTCTATATTTAAAAATATACTATACCCTTTTGATAGTTTTGATCCAATAAATCAGAAATTGGTTTTGTAGAAGTGGTCTTAAAGGTTTTGAAATGGTATCAACTCATGCATGCATATAGTTTAGTTAATTTTAGTAACATTTTATTCTAGCTTTATAGTTAAGATTTTATTCAATACATGCATAAACCGAATTTAGAGGTTTTCTGACTTGGCAAGCAAGGTATTATCACGATATACCTTTACATTGCCAAGTTATTACGTATAGTTATTACCTATACACGACTACGTATTTGTTTTCGGTAATAGTGCAAGTTCAGCGGTGGCGGTGAAACGGAAGTACATGTAACGGCTAACGGCTGGGAATCAGCGTTCGGGAGAGAAAGACGTATGTATATACACGAATACGCCTTTGCTTTCGTTAATAGTGCAAGTTCACGTTAAAAATCAACAAACAAACAATAGTGCAAGTTCAGCGGTGGCGGTGAAACGGAAGTATATATGTAACGGCTAACGGCTGGGAATCCGCTTTATGCCGCTGAGTAACGGCTTACGAGAACTTTTCATGAAAAGGTGGTTGTAAGTTAACTGACACAGCGCTGTTGTTTTTTACGACAGTGTTCCATCTGATGATATAGATAACATGTATAATGCTTGAATTTCGGTGTGGACAAAAATCTGTTACATGGACAGCACCTTATAAATCTTAGAGCCATTATGAAAAAAATCTCCGGTCTCTTTAGTGCCCAAGGATAGAGTTTGTGTTTCGCATGCAACGCTCCGTTTCATTAGAAATTTATGTCGAAATAGCATGTCGCGGTGGTTGCGACGTTAAGGGGTTCGGCTATGATAATAAATTCTGTCTATATTAAAAATCTCTCGAGAATTTAATCTCTAGACCTGTGTACTGGAATTTAATGATTATGGTTATATTCTATATACACAGAGAGAGAAGGCTCGCAGTTTCAATGCTTTTCTACATAAATCACTTAAGGTTGGCAGACCGGGACTTTCTTCCCGATTCGATGGGGTTACAGGCATTGCCATAAATACCCTTAAAAATGGATGAAATCTATCTTTAATAGGTTTACAAACAAATGGGATATTGGCGTATAGATTTAGGTCCTATATAGACAGCATCGGTTCGAGTATACGACTTGTGAGGCCATAATAAAATTTAAGAGCATATAAAATGATATCTTAGAATGGGGAGGAAGTTTTTAAAAGTATATGGATTGGTCAGGAGCTAGGGGCGTTTTACACCTTAATGGGTGTATAAGTGAAATTTCGAACATGTAACTGAATTGAGCATTGCGAGCCCTTTGAAATTTATTCTAAACAAGAACATATTTTAACTCTATAGAAATGATTTAGAATGTATTGTATACTGTCAATATAAATGTATTGCAGTAAAGCCAAATGTTTCACTCTTAATTGAGGTGTTAAGAATTTATTTCAGGGAACATTTTTGTTTTGACAAGTCACGATAAAGACATAAACAGTTTCAGATACCGTGGTATTATCTTTAATCAAAGTTCGTGTCATTTATATGATATTAAACTTTATAGATAAATTACTAGTTTTCTGATTTAAAAAAAAGTAATTACGTATAATGAATAATGATGACTCAAAACGGGAAATACGTTTTCAGAAAAACTGAATGTAGGCTGCTATACTGGTTTTCCGGAATCCGTGTTTTCAAATATATGAATATTGGGTGTGACCAGGAGAAACTCATGGTCTGACTATATAAACAAGTGCTTAATATTTTGGATAGTTTCTGACCTGTAACTTGCCACGAAAATGTACAAGTCGTTGGTCGTGGATTTCATATTTTGTTTGCAAATGTATGTGGTCAGTTTGTCTGAAGAGGAGGCTGATACATGGGAAAGTACCATATACATGTCTGGCACGATTACCGTATTGTATATGGGTCCTTAACTGCCCATGTATAACAAGAAGATTAGGGCGTGGATTGTGTCAAACAATAAAAAGGTGAAGATGTGAGACAGGGAGTCTATCTTTACCATTTGCATAAAATAACGCCTAATTCATGATTAATCTTTTTTAATGATTTCCTGCGTCCCGAATTGTTCGCAAAAATGGCTTTATCACGGAGTGGTATCTCGTCATGCTAGTTTCTTATTTCAGCGTATTGCATACATGGCAGGAAAACAATGTAAAAAAAAAATCTGACAGACTACTGGTATATCATCCATAATTTGGTTGCCTTACCTTCTTTGCTTTGGCAGCCAGTAGTGGCTGCTTTGCCGCCGCCGAAGGCTTTTCCAGATATTACAGTTGTGGGATGACGTTCACTCTTTCCAATGGCTGACATCATCCATCCTGTATCCGGGCTGCCGGCGCCACTCACAAAAATTGCAATTTTGCTGCTGATTATAGTTGTCTGGCAGTCTTTTTTTTCTTTTTCTTCTTCTTCTCTCCGGTAAAGATTTTAATCGCGTCGTTCTATACGAATCTGCAGCGGCTGCAAAACTATTTTGTGCAACTATCTGCTGACAGAAGAATGCTTCCAACTATGTCCAAAGTTTGCTCGGTTGAAATTGCAAGATAGAATGATGAGGTCCAAAAACTGGCTTCCTTCTGGGAATCTTTGGTTGCCTTTCAAACCCTAATTCACTTTGAAGTTTGGAGGGATCTTGCAGGATTTTTGGAATTGGCCATATTCTGTTTATGTGATGCACCAAGAGTTTTTACAGTACAGTAGTCTTTGAAATATAATCTTCATCCGCTTTTTGTATCATCTAAGTTCAATTACTTGAATGTATATTGGATCTTTTTTTCGCTAACTTTGAAAAGCATCACGTGTTTTGTGCAAAATTTCCAATCTTTTCTGAGGGATGAAATCACTAACTGTTGAGATGATGTTAGTCAGTTTTAAAATAGTAATATAGTCGTCACATGGCTTCTGATGTCAGTGTCTTTGTTTATAAAGCTTGTCGACTTGTTTTGGCAAAAAATGTCAACAGCCTATTCTTCGTTAAGTCATCTTAGTCCATCCAATCTTGAGATTTCTTTCGTCAAATCTTGAATCTCCCTTCCAATACGGTCGAGGTTTTGAATTTCCTTCAGCATGATGGCGCTTGATGAGATGGCAAGCACTTGAAAAGCCAAAGGCAGCGAGGCGTGTCCGTTGGAGGGCACCGGCACCACAACTAGAGAAAGACGAGGTTTTTCTCGTAAAATCATCAACCATCCCATCCGCTTTCGTTCCTGGAATCGAAAAGAGAAGAAGAAAAAAAAATAGGAAAAAATGTTAAAAGGGTGGCCGATATTAAAACACGTCAGGAAATAGCAGCTCGCATAGTTTCACGCGTGAAACGGAAAAGGCTTCAAGTAATTTAGATCTGGACATGTCTGAAGTGGTTTGCTCAACAATGGACAATCCCATCGTGGGAGGTCGCTGCCAAGTCATATTCAGCTCATCCGGAACATTTGTTTTTCTTATTTGATTCCGAATGGACATTGTTGTCATGTCTGTCATGGACATAAAGCTTACGTAACCCCTGCTACATCCAATACATATTATTATGTTCAGAATAAAATTTTATCTATTCAGAATTTTAAGCTTTTTAAGGTCCTTAGATATCAAGGAGCATAATTGCATATTTTGCCTATCTAATAAGAACTTTCAACTTTAGGATGGGATACCAAAACGTGCAAATGCAAAACCATGAAAAACTTACAAGTTATAGACATATTGTACAAATTATAGGGTATTTATAATTTTTTCTAGACACATTCGTGTTGTACAATAGGGGAGAGCGGGGCACAGTGGTACGTCTTTGTAAATTCAGGTTTTATCAGCAACCCAATGCTTTTGATTTGCAAAGAAGCTGTACGCAGCACTCTTTCACTAACCAAAATTTCTGTGATCGGTCACAAGTATATATAGAAGAAAATATTTGCAGTTGAAGCTTTTATTCTTGAAAAGTAGTTATTCAACTCGCAATTGGATTTTTATTCTAGGTGTAATTATAAAACATTAGTAATGCTGCAATATACCATTGACGAGTGTATATATCCAGCTATAATTTCAAACTAAAGTTTGTTAATTAGCCATGTGGCCAGCTGTAAGGCCTTATTCAAATCAAATTGGTTATACGGGGGGTACAGTGGACCACAATATTATGGGGTACAGTGGGATATGTCCCATCATACCCCAATTAATTTTTTTGGAAAATATTTGTATTTTTTCTCATTAATCACAACTTTAAATAAAAACGATGCTTAAATTTATGTTTTTAAGTAAAAATGGTTCACAATCACACAGAAAAAACCCATATTTCGATAAGTAAGCAGTGAAATATGAAAGCTGCTGTAATCAAGGTTAATTTTAATCGGTTTAGTAATTTATACTTGGAATTTTAAATTGACTTGCTGAATTAAACACAATTGATCAATGTGGTGTTCTTTTTCTTGAAAAAATTGTCTTAATTTCGCGTGGACCACTGTACCCCAAGCCACGTCCTACTGTGCCCCGGTCTACCCTATAATACAGTGGTTCATACACCGCTAGTGGGGCTGAACTGGAATCTGGAAAGACCGTATACGTCTAACATTTAATCTGTTTGTAAAGAGTTGTTGAAAAATTCAAGATTTATTCATTTGTTTGAACAGGAAGCAATTGTAATTTCAAGTATTCAATGCATTTGTAGGAAATAGGACGCATTCTTGGTATATTCAAGTATAGTATGCTAGTTAGAAAGACAATGGTTGGTTGACATTCAAAGCAATGGTAAGCATATCTTTTTAAGTTGTTTACCTACAAACAGTACTTGTACGTGGAATAGGTGCAGTGCAAACAAGTAAGATTTCTCAGAATGTAACCTACGCCGGTCTAAGATCTACAAAGATTTTCGTTATCAGCTCTATTTTGAAAGGTTTGCCACCGCTATTTACCTAAATGATTACATTCGTCTTATAATCATTTTACACAGTCAGAAATACCTCACGTTTTGCTACTGCTTGTGAGGGAAAAGCCAAACTGAAGCACCGATAAAAAAATATCACAAAATGTAATTACGTAACGCATACAGAAGTCGAAAATGTTGCATTTGTAATGAAAAAGTCTTATTGTGAACGCCAGAGGGCGCCGCCATTTTGATTTTACACCTTTGCAAATTTATTCTTGTTCGTATAGTGTTTTACTTGTGCAACTCAATGCCATCATGAACAATAGGTACTATATGCTACAATCAGTCACAATTTGTAATTCATCCCAAATTACGTATTTTAAAATTTGATCCGGTTGGATGACGTAGACCAAGTTAGCCCTTTATATGTAAATTTTATAACCTGTTTTTCACTCCCCCTCCCCTCCTTAGTTGTTGTTTTTTCGTATACATGTTCATGGAAACGCACACCTTAACAGTGACTAACTGATGAATACATTTATTGCCTGATTTCTCAGTAATCAATCTACAGGTTAGTTCCGTATGTGAATGCCCATTAATTAATAATGAGATCAACTACCGAAAAATGGTGGACAGAGATTTTTTTGCAGATATTTAACTTCAATTAGCATACAATAGACAAAGTTGTTCACTTTATAGAGATTCAGTATAAGTAGGGCCAATAAATTTAAACTGTACACTGACTTTTTCTATAAACTTTATACACTCTTGCATTTCCATAACTTCACAAATTCTACACCTCTTTATAGCTGCATCTTTAACCGCTAGGTGGCGAACAGAACATTGCATCAATGTCTTATTTGAAAATGTTTTTTGATTTATTAATCAGATTTACCTGAAATATTGCAAGTCTTACATATTAAATATTGCACGATTATTGTCAAATTTTCAGTTTGTTCACATGACCGCTGGATGGCGGCATTATAGATTTTGTAGTGAGAATGCTATTTGCCACATTGTTCGCTAGGGGACAGTTAAAATTTCTTTTCGCCTATTTGATTAGGGTAGAGACAGACAGACTGATGAGCAAAATTTTGAATTACGAAGCGTCCTTTGTAAAGTAATCGCGGGTTGCTTCTTATCACGCTTAATCGCGATCAATTTCGGCTTATTAAAGTCATCTTCGCACGCCCACCTCAAACTATACAATAACACGGGTCACGACACGTCGTTACATTAGCACTAACTGCGCTATTAATGCGAACACTGAATAAACATCAGCCATGTAAATTTACCCCCCCCCCCCCCTCCACATTTCACCCAATCTGTAAACATCAGTGCCAACAATTGTTGCTATGGAAAAATTTTCATTCATAAATCGAGAGGCGGACGACTAGCTAGCTCTCACTAACGATTGTAATTAAACACGTCTACGGCGCTACATATGCCCGTGTTACCAATTACACCGTCTCAAATTCTACGGTTAATGACTTTTTCCTATATAAGAGATAAGGTTGTTGTAATCCAACTGGTGTAATCAAGGTTAACTTAAGGGCCAAACAGACAACAGCCTCTTGAAAGCTAGCTCCAGGTAAACGCTCCAGGGATGTAACCTGATAGGTATTTTCGTCCGTATATGCATGTGGTACGTGGCATCACTGCATATATATGACTACCTTAAGTAATCCCTATGTGATTGTGACAATAATTATATTTTATTATCTGCAATTTAGTTCAATCACAATACACTACAGTAAATGTAAAAGTTTGACATTTTAAAAAAAACTATATACAGTGGAACCTCGCATAACGAGTATAATTCGTTCCAGAGTCTTACTCGTAAAGCGAAAGACTTTTTACCATATAAATTGATGTAAAATACGATAATGCGTTCCATGACGAAAAAAATACTCAAAAATTGGAAAAAAAAACAACGTTGTGTAACATTTCTTTAAAGAAAAATACATATATTCCTACCTACATACATTCACATATACCTGATTCCATTTTACTAGAAAGCTGTCTAGAGACATTTGTTTTTTGCCGACGCTTCAAAATTTGGTAAAAATGCGACACCACATTATCATTGAATGTGTAGTGGATTCCCTATCCACGTCACTCGTTTTGCGAAACGTCGCTCGTTAAGCGAGTCATTTTTTAAAATTCATATTGCTCGTTATGCGAATTACTCGTTTTGTGAGGTGCTCGTTAAGCGAGGTTCCACTGTAAACGTTGAAGTTTTAAAAAAATTAAAAGTTCACAATTTAAACATGGAAGGCAATTTCATTTTGCACTTTACACAAAACAGGCAATTATTAATTTGTAAATGTTATGATGAACAATCGCAACAAATTGCATATATAAATAAATAAATTGATATATAGTATAGGAACATCAATAGTTGCTGTCCTTAGAAATGTTGTCTCTAGTGAAATCGTTATTATATACTACATGAGCGATAAATTAAAATTGCCCAACAATACCGTATTATCATTATATAAATTATGAGTTCGGCCATTCAGTTATTGTGTACTGTACATGAGTTTTTCAGACGTGTTTTAGCAGATGACGTAACGATTTGTCAATCTCTGGTAACAGCTAATATTGTAACCATCACGAAGATTTCATTATTCTAGTACATCTTTGTAGTATTGTATATATATAGCTGTCATAGTTTTGAATTTTATAGTGGACACGACACTCACTTGTGGCTTTGGGGATAAACAAATGTGATAAAATTAGTGAACTTAGTTTCTCTATACCTGTATCTACAGTATCTCTGAAAGGTAGTTTTCAAAAAAGTTTGAAACATTCACATGCTGAATTCCTAATATTTTGCCCAATGGCCATCATCGCGAAATTATGTTGTTGCTAAATGTTTAGTCTCAAGTTCTCAACAATAAATGTAATACACATACAGTTTTAAGTTTAACAACCATTCGGGAGAGATTTATGGATGAGCTACAGTGGCTCCCTCCAACGTCACTTCACTTCCTTTCTCGTTTCAATCCAAAAAAGGAAAATGTTTCCCAATTGATATATTTTGACTTCAAAATTGCAAAAGTTTTTTTTTCAACTAAAATAAGTGAAAGCAGCTTACAGGATGCGGTTAGGACAGCTGACTGCATGAAGCATTGACTGGGCGTTGAGCAGACAGACGTCAGTAATAACAAATAATACAATTTTGTGGCCCCAGTTTTTTAGTGTCATTTTATCGTTGAGTGCAAACAGGCATTGGGGGAGGGAAAAGGGCGTGGAATTCTTTCGCGACATATTTAACCCTTCATGCTTTTGAATATGAACTTTTTTAGCCCTGAAAAAACCCTTCGTTGTAAACATGTTTCGTGGAATTCAAAACGAAATATTTATTTGAAAAACAAGTTTGAAAGGATGAATGGCAAGCTGTTGTTAAAAAAGGCAGGAAAGATATAATTTTTTTATATATATAATTCAACAAACTCGATGTTATAGAACTGAATCTATACTGATAATGGGTAAACTTTGACAAGGCTGAGCAAATAGCGATTAATCGGTTAGCCACAATCTGCTTCTGAGATTGCACATGATCAGTTCTGGAAATAAAAAGGTGGATTTCAAAAAAAAATATGTAAATACTATTATTTAATCACGGAATGACGTTTTCAATGAAGTTGTCAGGAAAACAATTGTCTCAATGTTATTTAAGAGTTGACTGCTGGACTGATTGGAAATATCGTTCGTTTTGTGGACCTAGCTAACACTACAAATCAATTAATTGTTCCATCTAGCCTTCTTCACAACCTCAGGCACCACACAAAAGCCACTTCCATTTCCCCTAACGTCGTTTAATAGTCACCTTGACCAGTCACATTGCTATAGAAGTGGCCATACATTCCCGCAGATTTTTTTTACCAATACTAACCGAACATTCTATATTTTGTGCAATTCTGGAATCTGGATATCCCAACATATCAGAACGAAGATTACCAGACATATATATATTGTATGTGACTATACGTCTTTCTTTTAGGTGTAACCCTAGTAAAAAAAACAATAGATTTCTATTGTTATTTGGAACGTTGTTTTCTATTGGTATCAATACAAAATTTCTATTGGTTTTATTGGTTTCAATTGTTTTCTATTGTTCAGTCAATACAGCCAAACCATAGAAGCCAATAGAAGTCAATATAGGAACCATAGAAAACAATTAAAACCAATAGTGTCTAAATAACAATAGAAACCAACAGAAATCGCTATTGGTTTTTATTGGGTTTTTTTACCAGGGTAGGGTTTAAGATCAGTAGTTGCAGTGAAACGGAAGTATAACGGCTGTGAATCGGCTTACGCGGCTGGGTAACGGCTTACGAGAATTCATCATATAAACGGTAGTCCTATACGATAGCAACATTTTCTGCCTTGTCATTTTTTATGATATTTAATTGAAAAACAACTTAATATGGTAACAACCTGATTTATCTGACTGTATCTGGTAATTAATAGTCTCGCTTTTAAGTGAACTTTTGAAATACCTTCCTTCATAGTTTTAACAATATTTTGTCAATATTATTGGGGACTCCAGATATATGTCCACATGCATATTAACGAAAATCTATTAAATAAACACTAGTAATTTGGTAAATATTGCTTGACGATGTAGATTAAGCTAGAGCAGCATCCCTTTATTCAACAATCAACATTACCCTTATATCACGACGTGGTACATATCCACTTGTATTCTTAGAGCCATGTTGGGACCAATTAAAAAAACAACGTCTATGTATATAGTATACATAATGGATGTGACAATTCCTACAGCAAAACTGATAGTATGTAAATTTCATCACTTATAAAGTTATGATGACTATATGGAGCAAACTTTTCTGAGTGGCCCTCATCCATTCCCTGCTTGGTTTGACACATTCTAATAACGGGAACCCACAACTATGTCCAATAAAATGGTTTTCGCTAAGACCCTTTTATAACGCCCTAATAAAATTGGACCGAATGGTCGTCTGGGGGTCAGAAGCCACACAGTGCCGGGTAATTACCGTCGCCAACCATGGGGTGCTTCACCTGGCTCGTGGGAGCACCCACTGATGGCCCATCTGCCCGAACAGATGGTCTACTCAGAGCAGCTCTGGAGCGCAGGTATTGCACCTGCACCGGTATCACACTGCGCCAGTAACTGACATTGTCAAAAGTAGGCTTATCGCCCAAAAGCGTGCTCGGAACCACAAATGATGCTGGGATATCGTGCTCAACTATGAAAAATGTGCACATGAAATAAGATGAACTTGACATCTTAAAACTAAACTAAAAGTCTTTGATGCATGAAGATTTCCAGAAATGTCCAGACTGCATACAATCTGGAGGATGTTCTTCTAGTCTAAAGGTTTTCTCATCTGTGAATTAATTGATAATGATACGTTTAGGAACATGCATTATTAAGAGTCCCTAATTTGGCAAATCGGCGTCTTAAGTTTGTCAATCCTACTGCTTGATTTGGAACTGGTACAGCCGCTAAATTTGTAACTATCTGACATCAGTGCAAAGTGCTCCATTTTCTGGCCAGTGAATTTATTGAGAAAAAATATCAAACATATTTCAAGGATTTCAAGGCTCGCTCATTACATTTTAATGAACCCCACCCACGATCAGTTACCGCAATATTCGTCCAAAGAGCCCAATCCAATTTCTAGGGGATTTTATATAAAGGATGAGAATTGCCATGCCCAGGCAGAAAATGTAAGCATAACTGGTGTTTAACACGAATTTCAAGCATAATTCCAGACCTTTCCGCAGTGATAAAAATGCAAGCACATTTTTAAATTTTCCAGGTGGTGATGGATGCTGGACACCCTATAGAAGAACTTAGTTTAATTTGTTGTGCAGTTTCAATTGGTGGACATAATTGGTGAAACATCAGTCGAGGTCATTGAACCTCATGATGAAGACCAGAACTGCATCTGATCCATACTGCTGGTCATTTTTCTGGCATGTAATTTGACGATAGAATGAACTTCCAAAGGACAGCCCTAAACTATCAGGAATGGAATTCAAAGATATTGTTGGATGTCCATTGAGTCGAGAATTACCCTCCTGTAAAATAAATTTGGGCATATGGATCTTACCCCACCCCCTCTATCATATATGATATTTCCATGATGACAAAAGGGAACTGAAATAAATTGAACTGAACACTATTCTATAGCATTTCAGCAAATCCTTTCTTGGTGATTCTTGGTCAACAAATACATTCAACTGGATTCAAATCAACAACCTATAGACATGGATGCATCAGTTGGTCTTATTTCTTGAACTGAAATATTCAATTATTGCAGCACATGTTAAACATGATCAGCTTGAGGAACAAAATGCTCAACTTTTGAATCATTACTTAATTTCCATCATCTATTACTTTCTTCATTTGACCGTTTTCTCTATCAAGTTCCTTCCCTCCTTTGTACTTTTATTCTATTTTCCCTTGGTATTGTTCCTTGACGTGAAATAAAATAGCCACGGATTAAATTAAAGAAAACTGACCCCCGTCGTATCATAACCATGGAAACAAGTTTCTGATCTCCGTCAAATGATCCTCGAGGTGCTTTGCGATTAAGGTCAAGCTGCCATCCACCAATACAGGGTGGGCTGTATAAATACCCCTGTTTCCTTGTAAAAGTTTACAGAATGGAAAAACAACCCCGAAAATATATAATGCCTTTGTAAAAGCCTGAAAAAGATTTTAGATGATAAGATTATTCAGTTGGTAGGCCTACTTGGGTGACTCAACGCGCCATGGACCGTCTGCCACAGCTGCTGTTGCTACAGGAGGCACCAAAATAGGTGTGCAAAAGTAGTTTTGAAGCACTAAAACTGACCAACGGTCGAATTTAGGTCAATTGGTCAACAGATCAAAGAGCTGAAATACCGAGGAAGGATTCTGAGAACTGATTCACATACAAAGTTTAAGATTATACCAGGGTTTTAGAAAAACTATTTTTACTATTGCCTCAGTTTACTAAATTATCCTTAGTTTTATTTAGCAAACTATAAACATACCAAGGTATTCTTGTGAAATAGACTCTAAAAGCACATGTACATGTACACTACACAAACTTTTGAACATCTTTTAGATGCATTCTGTCCTGGTGGATGCATACTTATTCTGCCACCTAACTCAAAGTAATGTCTTGAATATAGACTTAATGGGTTTTTTGCAAAGTACTTCCCTGTATGGGCACAAACTGTGGTGGACAAAAGGAAGCCACCCACAACTGCTTTATATTATGGCTGCTATTTATTTTTATCAGAAATAATACAAATTTGAAAAAAAATACATAAGTGGAAAAACAATTTTTTTAAGAATTTTGTAACATTACAGTGTTAAATGTTTAAAGGGGGCCCACTTATCATTGGGCAAGTTGACATCCTGACCCACAGTCTGCCACTGGACACAATGCTACATATTTTAATAAAGAGTTGTCCAGTAAATTTGCCGGGAACAATTCAAGCATATTTCAAGGATTCCAAAATTTCAGTCTTTAAGAGTTTCAAGGACCCCTTGCATGAATAATTAACAAAAATTCACCAACGTGGGCAAACAATTCAGGCATATACTGGCGTTTTTAAGCATTTTAAACATAATTCCCGACTATTTCGAGGTGTTAAAAATCAAGCACATTTCCAGATTTTCAATTTCAATTGTAAGTGTACTTACAATCTTCACAAAATAGTATATATAAGCTAAGTTTGCTTTTAACAAGCACATATTTAAAAATGGCAGAAAAATAAAATTTTGTTGTTGTTATATTTGATCTAACTAAGATAACTGCGATATCTTACTAATCGCAGTTAACTAAACGTTTTATATCAATTAAGATGATCAATGAAATCCCGTCCATATCCCAAACATGGGGATCCCATTAATAACAGAATGCTGACTTTACTAATATACAACGAGCCAATAACGATCCACACGTTCATATGACTCAAATTTACATGTAGAAATAGCATTTAAAACATGTTTATAAAACGATTTAGCATATGTTTTAGAAAATTACACTTCCGGTCTGGTCAATTAAATTTGTGGTTTTAATCGGCACTCTGTAACATGGTTACATATAAAAAATGATGGATGGAAGGCCTAGATGCCTATGTGGAAACCATTACTTAACGAGTTAAGTTAAGTTCGGGTTAAAAGTTAAGTTCGGGTTAAAAGTTAAGTTACATTAGCCCAAGATCCCAGCACCCGTAAATTTGACACCTAATTCTAGGAGACTAGGATGAGTATTGTGAAAGACAAAAAAATAGAAAAAACACCAAGCAAATGGCCGGTTGCACCAAACTCCGATTAAGTTAATCGTTGATTAAATCCCAAGTTTTTAAATCGACGCGAAAGCAGTTTTTTCAACGCCGCTTAAACGAAAGTGAGTTCGGCATAACCGGTAAAATGCGCAGTTCTTACCTTATTGTATTCCGATACATCGATAGACGCGAGCGCGCACTTTTGCCGGTTTTTCCGCGGCGCTACACCACTGCAAAGCCGGCGACGCGACTGAGGAGCCGCGGTCGCCAAACGCAAGCGTCTCTCACGCGGACTCCACCGATATTGAGCTAGGTGGCGACGCCTTCTGCTCGCTACTTCAATTAAAACACACAATACGCTTTTCGTACACTCCATCACCAGAAAAACGAACATTTTCTGGTGTGTTTTATGGGGATTTTCTAGTGATGGTCATACAATGCCCACGACATTGTTCGCAATATGGCTCAACACTATGTAGCTAAATACGTCATTAACACGCCCACAGTGCAATATTGGTAGACAAGGAAGTTTAGGCTTTTGCATGGCAACAAATGCTTTGTTCATTATCGATGTTTAAAATTGGTGTGAAATTTTGTTTAATTTTTTAGCGCAAAATCTTAACCAAAAAGACAAAATTTTGCTGACATTTTTGTGTATATATGTCATGTTTTTTGTCCACGTTCTTTTTTCTAATGGAATAACGTCTTTCTTTTAGGTGTTACCCTGGTAAAAAAACAATAGATTTCCATTGTTTTCTATTGGTATCAATAGAAAATTTCTATTGGTTTTATTGGTTTAAATTGTTTTTTATGGTTTTCTATTGTTTAGTCAATACAGCTAAACCATGGAAGTAATAGAAGCCAATAGAAGTCAATCCAGGAACCATAGAAAACAATTAAAATCAATAAAGTGGCCAAATTACAATATAAACCAATAGAAATCCCTATTGGTTTCTATTGCTTTTTTCACCAGGGTCTCCATTAAAAATAGTTATTGGACAGTTAAAATGTTTAAAAATTAAGAGCTTGATTCTCAACTAAAATTTCGTTTTTATTATTTCATATTTAGGTAATGGTGTAAAAAGGTGTTCAATTTTCGTTAATGACTTGTACTCTACTGCTAAAAAAGGTTCAACACCCTTGTATTTGTTTCGTTTTGAAAGGGCACAATTAACTCACCATGTGCATGTACATATTGTTTACGAATTGAGTTGAACATAAATAACCCAAACTGACACCATTTTGTCAAAAAAGAAATGTTGTATGCTTGGCACTTTGGCAGAAGTCATTATACAAAGACTGTACAATGGGCATGTGGGTCTAGTTAATAAATCGTTATTGCCTGTGTAATTAAAATACAAAAGGAAAGTATAATAATTAAGTTTTAATCTTTTCCACAAAATGGATTCAAATAATTCAAATAAAAAACCTTCCATGTACTGTATCTAACACTATATATATAGAACCATGCATGTAATACAAATTTGATCAAGTTTGTGTTGTGCAGAGTACGAAAAAGCACCTATCGACAACACAAAATTGATTAAAATAACTGAAATATCGTTCAGAGTCGTTGATAAGGGAAGATTAAGAGGAAAGGGCGGTGTTGAGCAAATGAGGACATTTTTCGGACATCCTTTGTACACAAGCCCTTCGTTTCCAGGTCAGAATCTAGCGCTGATTCTTGTGTATTTTGTCATTGAACTGCCAATAAATTTAATTGATTTTTGGTGAAAGAGACGAAGGGAGGCCCAGTGTTTTATATCAAACTTGATCAACCGAGGGGGGTCAGGCTGAGGTTTGGAGACCCTCAACCCCAAATGGAGTTTTTTTTACATGTGATGCCTTCCGCGATAGTTTTATAGTGGTATTTCCCAGCATTTCTTCGTAAATTAATGTCTTATTACATTCGATTGAAGTATGGACAAGTTTTTTTTTTTGTCATGATAAGGGGGGAGGAGGACGGCAATGTAAGGCTAAATTAAAGAGCCCGAATAACCATTAAATTCGCCCCTCACTCAATTGCATGCCTGCCTTGTACTTTAATAAAGCACAAAAAAAATGTTTACTGCAAGTAACATACAATGTATATATTCCCTATTTTCTTTGCAGTCGCGTATCTCGCCACTTCAGTAGCAATTTAAATTCAACATTGATTTTATCATTTCGACGCCGCGTCACCAGTTAATTAATTCGTAAGTCAAAACTTTGAAAAGAAACTTGGAAATAACGTTACGAGTGGATACAGCCAAGTCACGGTTGTCACCCGAATTAGCCGTATTCTGTATCAGCAACACTTAATTGGTGGCGTATGGGAATTCTGCATGACATTTTCACAATGTACATGCGCTAATGCAACAGAAATAGCATGCTTTATATCTAGATAAATATATAACGATTCCTCATAACATTTACGATAATTTCTGTACTGTATACATGTCCGGTCATGTTTGTACCTAGATATACATATCTAGGTACATACATACACGTTTAATACACACTGCCATGTGACATGTTACAAGTAATACTTTGACCGTATACACATATGAACATAAAACGCCAGATGTTTCCAGACATATTTGGGACATAACATGGCATACATTGTACGTAATGGCCATGTATAATTTCTCCACCCGCAATGTTGCCTGTTTTACGAAATCCATGGATCGTTCCTGTGCAAGAATGCCACGTATAAGGCCCATACGCCACTAGGTGGTGCTGAACGCGTTTATTAGGCCTGCCCTGGTAAAAAAACAATAGAGATTTCTATTGTTTGCTATTGTTATTTGGAACGTTAATTGTTTTCTATTGGTATCAATAGAAAATTTCTATTGGTTTTATTGGTTTCAATGGTTTTCTATGGTTTTGCATTGATTTCTATTGTTCAGTCAATGCAGCCAAACATTAGAAGCCAATAGAGGTCAATACAGGAACCATAGAAAACAATTAAAACCAAAAAAATTTCCAAATAACAATAGAAACCAATAGAAATCTCTATTGGTTTCTATTGTTTTTTTCACCAGGATGTGCAATTTTTAGGGATTGTCCCAACCATGTATTATGTATATATATATTGACTAGACTTTCCATAAAAACGTATACAATGCTTATTCAATTTTTTTACAATAATTGTGTTCTTTTGTTACAAAAGATATAGATTCTGTTACAGAATCACATTTGTGAGAATCTTTCTTAAAATACAAACAGAAATCTAGCTTTTACTGTTAATTATTATATATTTTGTACCGGGAAAAAATCACGGATTGATCGGCCATATACAGTAAAAAAATTATCATAAATGTTATGAGGAATCGTTATTACTTCCGTTACCATACTGGTTAGGGAGAATTCCCGGGTGCTACAAGGATGTGCTTGGCTAGTTTGTCAGAATTTATTAATTTCGTGTAATTACATCCGTTATTAGCATATAACCGAAGCATGTACCATGTTGTCACGATATGATGATCATGCATATGGATCAGACAATTAAAATTCCCTTTTACAGAAATCATTTCGAATTTAAAAAACATAGTTTCACCCATTGTTCCTGTTGAGCTTTTAACCATGATATTTCCAACATGGCCGTGACCGTTTTAGTTTGCTGAAGCTGTAAATGATTGAAAAACACAAATCTACTTTCTATACAGTGTTTTTAGTATCGCGGAAAACGTTATAGTTTCAAATGAATGTCTGAAATTGTTCCTATGTATATGTTGGACACGTACTCGATACCATATTTCAGAACACTTTCAAGTATCTTCTTGCTCAAAGTTCTAAAATTTTCTCACAAATATCAATGTTTTTGTATTTGGTGTTCACTGTTCATCTTATTGTGGCCCCACGAATGGTAATTCATCGCTACAAGTATATAAACTGTGTTATTCAAAACACTTTTAGTTTTCCAAGGTTCTATGAAGTGTGGACAGTGCATCTGAAATAGTTTCCGAGATAGCAAGCAAGAATGACGTCACGTGGATACTATCAATAAGGCGAATTTTTGCGAAAGCTAAATTGGTCGCGTGTGTAGGCGTCTTATGTTGTGGCTATGCGCAACAAGCCGCCATTAAATTTACTGAAGGAACAATAATAAGACGCGTGGGTGGAAACGCCTTGGGTGTCTCAGCGTCATCCGACTATAAATCGAGGACGAAAGGGGTAATAGAGCCGCCTTCAATACGAAAATGGACAAGAAAACAACACGAAAAAGTCGCCATTAATCACTTCACGAAATTTAGGTAACACCAGGGTTGGCACAATTAGCCCGCCATAACTTAGATAGGGTCTGCTGACGTTGCGCCCTCTACAATGGCCAATGTGGACCTCTGGGAACAAGTGACCTTATTCGAACGCGTTTAACACCTCCTTGCGGCGGCCATCTTTCATTTGTTTGTTTATTAAGGATTATTTTATGACTCCCCATGACCCTTAGGCCACACGCAGGTCGGGATAAACGAAGGGAGGAAATAAGATGAATATCAACATTTGCATGGCATCATCTATGAAAACCCTATCCTTACCACCACTAACCGCTCATACGCCGCTAGGAGGCGCTGTTTCAAAGTGCCCCCCGACGTTATAAGTAACGCTACATACTTGGAAGTGTACCCTGTACATACTGTACATTTTACATACCATGTTCCATATATGGGAACTACTGAAATTTGGCATGTCTGGACATGTGGATCATGCCTCTACATCTCCATATATGGTAATTCATAAGGAATTTTACTTATTTTGCACATACTGTACATGGACGAGTCAACGCGGCTGGAAAAATTACATACCATGTTCCATATATGGAAACTACTGAAATTAGGCATGTATGGACATATCTTGACTTGTGGATCATGCCTCTACATCTCCATATATGGAATTTTACATATTTTGCCATATAAGGGACATAATATGGCATATTTAGCCCCATATAATTTGTCCACCTAGGAATACATTAAAACCACCTGTGTAATGTTAACAAAGCATGTCTGTATAGACAATGAAGCCATCTCCCAAATTTCACAAGTTATATATGCAAATATCTGAGTTGGTAGTCACTCTGTCAATATTGTGTCTTATCACACAAAGCAAATAATTTATCTGACTTTGACAAAGGCAAGATCGTTGTGGCAAGACGCATTGGCAATGGCAGGACTGATAGGTTTCTACACAACACCTTTAAGACGAATATCTTCCCTGATGGAGATGGTGTCCTTAAATAAAACACTTTGAAGTGGGTTCAAGAATTGTTTTAAGAGTATGATGATAAGAAATTATCTTTAATGTCATGACCCCCAAATTTGCTAGACACAAATCCAATCGAGCATTTGTGGTTTAACTTGGGGGTCATTCAAAAAGGACGTCCCCGAAATTAAGACAAAAATCGACCTCCCCCTCCCTACCCCCAGTCCACATGGTGTCCATTTTAGTCCAGACACCACCCTTTTTTCTCCCCCTCCTATACGTCCATATTATTTTAAAGTAGGGTGTCCAGAAAGTTTGTTGGAACATTCAATGGACCATCCTATAAGTTTCCATGCACCCACATGGCTAATAATTTCACGACATTTTTCCCCTCCCCCCTGTCCACTTGGAGTCCACATGCCAGCAGACCCACCCCCTTCCCCCCTCTTGAGGACTTTTTTTTTAATAGCCATTGGACAAGCTTGGGAGTGCAGCAACTTGTTCCATGTGGCATCGTCCCACTTTGCCGACGAATTTTTATGTGCGGTTAGGTTAGGGAAGATTAGTTAAAAAATTGCTTCAAATATGGGTTTCGGAAATTTCTTACTTGCTCATGGCGCTCCTACCAATGCTTGCATTATGCCAATATTATGCAGGTCTTGGTAGGAGCGCCATGACCAAAAAAACATTTCTTCTATTTCGAAATGCATTTTTGATGTGAACATTATGTTTGGGCAACCTGTCTATGAAAACACGTTTCGACTCTGATCTGTACTCGGGATAATAGAATTACAATAAAATTTGTATAAATTACAATTAAAATCTATTGCTTCTGGACTTAAAACAAGTAAATAAAGCTTTTGCTCCAAAAAATAAAGAGCTTATGCTCAATACTTTCCCCCTATATATATACATATATAGCAGCTGTACCATGTCTATAAACGGCGACATGAATGCTTTAATTTATACATTGTAGTCTAATAATTCGCACCAGTTGGATGCACTTAAAAATTGCAACTTTCACAGCTGTACTTCTGAAGGGGATTTCCCCGAAAAAAAAAAGCGTCACACGCGAATGACGTCATAAAGTGCGAGTGTAAAAGGACGACATACAGAGGTTATCATCTGCTTGAGTTCGTCGCTTTGTGTTCACAGTGCGAATTTTCTCAGAAAGAAATAGTAAAAAAAACAATGTACGAATGACAAACGGTATCGTTTTTATCACCAATAGTTTTTTTTAACAATATCCCGCAACACGGAAGAACAGGTGGACAACGAATGAGTGTTAGCCAATGGCAGAGCAGCCACTTAAAATAGCATAGGACTGACACAAATTGTTAATTTTTAGAGCTGAGTGAAGCTATAGTGGAAGGGGGAAAAAAATCCAAATAATTTCCTAAACGTAACACCATGTCTGGCAACCTCTAGGCAAGGACACAACATATCAACTTTTTTTTGTTCTAGGAAAGTGGGCGTCGTGTACCGACTTGGCCACATTGTTTTTTTAACTTTTGCTAAATAAAGATGAAAAACCAGACGATGAGAAATTTGGGAACACTGAAACTAATATTCGCGCCTGCAAATGCTTTCTTAGAATCTTTTTACTTGAAAGCTTCAGTTTATACCATCATTTATTGCCAAGTTGGCAAGGAATCGGTAGAGGGCGCACTTGTAAAGTATGGTAAAAAAAAGGTGACCAGACAAAAGCGCACATGAAAAAGGACAGTCGGGTGGACAAATTACGAATAAAGGGCTATATATACATATATAGTATATACCCCATATACCTTCCCAACTATATTCTCCGAACATTTCCATGGACGATATATGTATATGTCTGAAAATGTTTCTGTCAAATGTATTTCAGGCATATTTAAAATATCATTTATTAAAATGGGTATAAATACATATTTTTCGAAATGTTAGGAAGATTGAGGCATCTGGAACCGAAACGAATAATATTAATTTTGAAAATGCATTCATTTACTTTGGAAGTTTGGTCTGCTATACTGGCATCTGACAAGACCAATTAGATTGAAAAAGATGAAATATTTTTGTCATGTTTTAAGAATAGGGCACAGGTAGTTCTTAAGTAATATTCGTAATTAAAAACATTCAAAATAAGGACATGTTTGTAAACAATGACTTGTTTTTAATCAAAATGAAAATGTCAGGAAACTGATAAATTTATTCGCTGCGGTTTATTATTGACGTCAATTTTGAATGCCGCAGTAATGACGTCATCGTGAATAGAATTCTTTTTAAAAATGGTTGTGTCCAATCGAGAAAGTGCATTACAGATTCCATAAATTTCCAAAAGATTAATTTACTCTATTGAGCATATTATAGTTTGTGTTCTTGAATAAATGCTCTTAAATAACCAAGTTAAGCAAACGCTCAGTGCTGATGTCATTTTAAGCTAAACTCGTGTAAAAATGTCCATGAATGACAAATCCACCAACTTTATCAATAGCCTACATGTCGAGATGTTTTCAACACTCTTGACTATCAATTACGGTAAGGAAAACCTATACAGGGTGTCAGTCATTGTCAAACTTGACAAGCGGTGTTAAATATGTCTGCTTTTATATGCACGTGAGGCAATTTAAAACTCGTACATATACGAAATGCTCGTCTGCATGCAGATTTAAATTTGAGATCTGCAATATAGATAAATTTGATGTATTGTGCTTCTTGCTGATGAATATGGCAACACGCTGACGTCTTATCCAATTCTTCAAAACTTAAAACGTTTTCCGGTGACACACACACACACACAAAATAAACCCGTATATACAGGCTTAAAGCAAAAGAGAGAAAAAAACAGCTAAAAACAAACGCTAAAGCCAACGTCTGGAATCGATTTTAAAGAAAAACGAAGAGAAAATGAAGCAAATTACCGACGATACTGTGAGAGCGGTAATCGATTTTAACAGTACAATCCAATGTGTGCTCACCTTTCGCAAAAGTCTAGACTAAACATTCTGAGAATTAGGCTTATACCATATAGCGTATAGGCCCATGACTATGTGTATTCATTATAAAAACCAGTTATAAATATTTTTTTACAAAATGGAATTCTTACCTGAAAGTCTGTACATTTTCTGTCCACCCATGTCTTTTAAAGTTGCATTCCATTCCATATCCTAAATAAAAATATAAAGTTATAACATTAGATGCAGTCAATCAAACATGTAATTTCATTATATAGTAGTTGCACTTTGTTAAAAAGCCCAAAAAGTATTGAACTGAATTGTATTGGACAGTGAATCAAAAATGTACTCTTAACATTATACCAAAAATTTAAGTTTACAATCAACAGGTATAGCCGTCTTTAATAGGGTTCCTAATGCTTAGTACATGTGCACACTGTATATTTCATGAAACTGAAACAGGGTTTCCCTAAATTTATGTTTGTGATATCTGGATGCCCACGAGATTTCCGCAGCAAAGTTTCATGAAACGTTTTGCCAGAAAAACGTGTTTCCATGAAACATTTTGCTAATCGCTCAAGAGGCAGTGAAGATCAAAGGAAATCAATGAAACATTGTTTCATGGTTATGGCGCTCCTACCAAGGCCTTCACCCTAGCATAAGCGGCATCTGTAATTAAGTGCGTAGAGCAAACTTTGACCAACAAACAGTTTCTGTGTAGATATATTACATTTGGACAAACATAAATACAGAAATATGTTAATGAAATAACGTTTCAACAACTTATTTTGATGAAACTTTATTTCAGTTTCATGAAACATGCAGTGTGTACTATAGGAATGACACTATTTTAGCTCTAACCACTGTTTTGATAGCTAATTCAAAATGTTTAGACCACTTCGCCGACAGACACCCATGTCGCCGACTCACATTATACCTCATTGCAATATTTTTTACCAGAATTTATTATAATTTTTTTATGAAGGTGTTTGAATCTAATTTTTGCCTAACATGCCCTAACCCAACCGAACCAAATTATTCATCGTCAAAATGACATGTCGGCGAAGTGGGTTGTCGGCTAAAAAGATGGACAAGTAGAGTTTAAAAACCATCTGCCAATGTATACAGCAGTGTACAAGAAGAGACTATGTTAACGTACATTGAGCAAACATGATTATTTCGAGAATGTTCTTCAAGATCTTTTCTAAAGGCTTTCCATCAATCCTGATCTATGATTGGATATCCCCGGCCTATAGAACATAAGACACCATATTTGGGTAAATTTTCTCTGCAAAAATCCTGTTTCGTAGACGCAATATTCAGACATTCATGTATACAGAAGAGGTTCAACCTTACTTTCACGGTTTGTTGCCAAAACCAAATGTAGGCCTGATATTTAACATGAACATGAGGTTGAGCTAATTTCAAACCAACTTCCGTTTTCGGTTAGCTTTTACTGTTGGTAATCGATAAAGGAAGTTTTTTTTCCCCTTTCAAATAATCTTAAAATATTTCAAGTCTCCAGAATTAGATCGAGGTCGATGTCTGTGCAACAGGTTTACACCATTTGAGAAATACGAGCATCAAACAGGGCCAAGGGAGTCAGTCCTCATGTATATGGACGATCTCAAGTTCTATACCAGACAGTAACACTGTCTGTCAAAAATGTCTTTTTAAATGTTTGATGAAACAAAGGGTTAGAGGCTCGCTATACATTCTGGCTCTCTCAAAGGCGGACACAAGTTACAATTCTAAAGGTTGGCACACATAAAATAAGAAGTTTTAATTGTAGATGGTGATTTATTGACATAAGTTATGCAAAAGAAAGGCCCTGAAGTGCCAGCACCTGCTCTCCCAGAAACTATTATCAATTCGATGACGGCAACAATTAAGGCGTGAAATGTATATGAAATTGCAGCGAGTATTGTTCTCCCTAAAGACAGTCTTCCTTCCTGTCGCCATCTTGTAACTGAATATGAACCGCACAAAGGTAACCCTGGCAACATCGCGTGGCCCCTTGTTGAGCGTAAGGGTATCACATTTTCATAATAGGCAAAGTTCAACTTCAGGTCAAGCAACCGGCGACGATCAAAAATAAAAAAATGCTATGTTTCCACACGATAATTCCGCCATAATTACAAATTTCACTCTATGCGAATAAGCTTGAGTTGTCTACTTGTTTTAGCCCACCTAAGCAGAATCTCCAAAAAAAAAAAAAAATAAAAAACGTATTATGCTCGCAAAGACAAAGGTATGATATTTCTGAAATGAAAATGTCTCTGTCTCCACAACTGATATTGTTTAGGCTTGCTTCCATCCCAGACTCACAGAGCCTACTAAACCTGTATTAATCATTTTTGTCTGTCATGGCCCATGAATCAAAAATATACATCTCAGACTTTATGTAAATATCTGATGGAGACGTCCCGCAGATATATAAGCACAGATACAGCCAGTTGTTTCAGGCTATCATGGAATGATAAACCGGGCATCAATCAATAACTGATCGTGAATGGACAGTTTTGTATTATCAAACTTTGCGCAAAGTTGAACATTTGACTTGTTGAAACCTCTTAATGTTCAAGTGTTCAAACATTTTGGAAATCAAGATTTTCCAACGTAGCAAATTGTTACAAAATTTAGCTTGCTAATCAAAATGCTCCTGGTGGCAACAAATATTTAGAACCATAAATGTCATAGTATGTCCACACACAAGTATGCTTGAAAATATGTACATTTTGGAATTTACGCTTTGGAATAATTTGGTTTGGTTAGGGAAAAAACTGGGTTAAAATAACAATCAATTTACGTATCATAGAATGACTTGTAAAATTTCTCTGTAATAAGATAACATGAAGTGTACACATGTACATTGTACTACAGAGTTTAAACACGTCGATACAGCATTAGGACACATACGAAGATGTGTGGTCATATATGGACACTTTCTAAGATTTAGGTTTACAGTTCTACTGTATTAGGGCATATGTTCTCATATATACTATATATATATATATATATATGTGTGTGTGTGTGTGTGTGTCCTATTTATAGTATGCACATATTTTCCATATAAAATTATTCCATCCTGCTCATCTTCTGAATTTAAAATTCGTGTTAAACTTGTAAGAACAATTTTACAATAAACAAGTTCGTACACTTAACAATTCACATAACTTCCATAAGTCCCAAAATTATATATATATATATATATATATATATATATATATATATATATATATATATATAGTTGAAGCCATCACTGACAGGAATATGAATTTTTAAGTTTGCTAACAAAGTGAATAACGTATGTTTGCTTGGACAAATGTTCTTCATTAAGTTCAGATAGCGTGAGTCAATGCTCGTGCTCAATCATTACCGCCTACTACCAAACACATTGCTTAGGTTCACATTTCGGTAGGAATTTTCTAACAAGAGTTAAGCTCAGGATATGACGTCATAAGAGTGGGATTCTGGTTAGCCCCCTGCTGTTTTGTCGCGACGCTGATTGGTTCGCCAATGCATGGGAAGACGTCATATCCTACAATGGGCTGTTTCGGTGTCTAAAATTAAGGCTAATTACTTGTATATTTTTTTCTGTTACATTTTTGTTGGGTTGTGTCTAGCAGACAAATGGTGATTATTTTCGTCCCTTTCTCCCCCCCCCCCCCACAAAAAAACGACAAAAAACCGTAGTGCTGATTAGTCAGGCTGAATGATTTTAACAAAGAAGTTAACCGTACGGTAGCCCATGTTCATGAAACGTTGAAACAGACCGGAAGCCCTCCTGGGGTGGGTTTTGTCCCTTCTGTACTCGAGTCAGTGCCTCTACGGGCCACGCCCAATGGGTTAGGAAACTCGTGACATGTCCTCCAATGAATACCCGAGATTGTGTAACGTGTAATTGTCACGACAAGACTGGGATGATGGACATGTATCGGATGTGCGATACTGTAACTCTGGAAATGAATGACGTCACTGATGAGATTAATCAGTTTCCATCAGTAGGCGGACTGGCTACCGTATTTAGGTAAATGACGAGATAAAGAGGTTCTGTGTAGTAGTCTTGTTTTTTTGTGGGCTTTTTTCTACTTCCAAACACGATACGTGTCTGCAAATTTGGCAAAAATAGAAGAAAATGTGGGCATGAACTTTTTAGATCATTAGCCATACAAGCTGGCCATGCGCCATCTAGCGGCCCTTAGAAGATGAGTGAACACTAACGCTCAATGAAACTGGTTTATTTTGAGGATTTACACAAAATTTGCCCTAAATATTCCACATCTGATTTTTTTGGCCCTCTTCACCCTGCAAAATTTGCGTCAATTCCACTCATCCTTGCAACATTTACTGCACTTACAAAGCAGGTAGTACATTTTCAAGTTTTGAGTTTTGGTCTTGAAACATATTATGCACAATATAATAAAATAATGAAAAGTTTTGGTTTTAAGCATATTGCACATGAGTACCAACTTTAATCCATATTCAATTCTGTTTATGCAACAATGGCTACCATGTTGGATATTTTAAGTATAAAATAGTCTTAATATGTACCTACTATATATATATAGATTGAACCACTTCTTGATGCATATACTTTAAACGTATAATGTAAATATTGTATATATTTTTTGGCGTAAATTCTATATTGATACTACGTTTTCCATTTTACTATACTTTTAAGTCTAAATTGTTTCATTATATTTTATGTCAATAATAAACAGGGTATACAAATACTGGTTACTGGTTGCCAAGAGACAAATGGGGCCCACTCAGTTATTTAATTTTTAAGAAGTAAATACAATTTTCCAAAAAATACTTAAGTGGAATATTAAAAGTTATGCGAAATCTATTTTTAGAATGTATTTTATTAGAAATGATAAACATAGAGCAATTTAATTTATTCCAAATGTTTCTTCTTTATTTCTTAGGAAAAAAACTACAGAAAACCTTCTCTTAAAAACGTATAGTGTGTCGTGACAATTGTAGCCTTGTGTACAGTGTGCCGCGACAATTTTAGACCTTATCTAGTGTCACACCATAGATACTAAATGTAAACATAAGTAGATTGTTATAATTGAATTTTTGTATTTCGAATTGTGTACTAAGTTTTAAGATTATGGAACCAATTTTCCATAAATACTCACAGTTGAATGAAGAAGGTTTGGGTGGGGGTGAGAATTGTTTCGGGTGGCTTGATGGATCGGCAAGGGGGCACTTGTCGTTTTTCACTTTAAAATGGTAGATTTAAAAAAAAAAAATTAATTTACAAGTTTGAAAAATGTCCGTTATTTTGCACACGCTGCCAGCAGGTGGCAGCATGAGATAGACAAGTTGTGAGTGCAAAAATTCAAATAATAATTTTATTTTAAAAAAATGTACTATTTTAAAGTGAAAAATGACAACTGAAGCCCCTTGCTGGTTTATTAGTAAGCTATTTTAAACATTTTTTTAATTTTTATTTAATCTCTTTTTGTTTGACTGGGAGTGTATTTGCAAATTTCACCCATTGAAAGGGATAGAGTTGTAATCCCCTCAACACCATCTTTTTTAAATTATATTTTTTAGAACGTGTTCTTAAGTACAAAAACCTCACAGAATTGCGATTTTTCACCAAAATACAGTGGTGCGAAAACTTTGAAAATTGATGTTTGTCCCATTGCAAAATAAGATTTCACATTGCATGGCTCGACGTTAGGTCAACTTCGAAAGGGTCAATCGATAATTCCATATATTGAGTGTTATTTTATTCGCATCCAATCTCATTTTCCGATGCAAAATAGAAGTTGCTCTTCAATTGTGCTTACTCTGCATGGGGTCAATATGTGACAGAAAATAATAAATCAATTTAAAGAGCTTTCACACCTCTAGCATTTCAACGCGAAAACTGCTCTAGGATTGGGATCGCCGCGTGATAAAACCCTCCTTTTGTATTTTGCAAAATGCATAACAGAAATTATTTCGCATTAAACATTAATGGCAAACTGAATTGAAATTAGACCGTTACATTTTTTATAGCACGGAGGAACCACTTTTCCCCCCGTCGCAACATATGCACGCAACGCTGCATTTGCATATACAGGGTGTCCACTAGTTGTTTTTATATAGTTTGGTAGATTTCGAATTGTATAGCTATATCTGCAGAAAAATTGAAAAGAAAATTGTTGGCTCACATGGAAATTTCTCAAATTTAAGGCTTTGATAATGATATGAAAGCTCTCCAGAATGTTTACAGTAGAATAATTTTAACAACCGATCGCTAAACTAAAAAACCCACATAAGATATATACTTAACCTTAGGAGAACACAAGCACCTGAATAAACACTAAAACTTCAAAACACACAAAAAAACCAACTATTTGACAAGCTTATTAAGATACTAAGGACGTGCTAAATAGCCTGAATAGTTAAATTCTTATCAAAACTGCTTTGATAATAGTTTAAAAATTATGTTCGGCAATCATAAAAAACACTTTATAATGCAAAGAACGCTATCAAAAAGTCTTTAAAACGAATAAATATTAGGAGGCAGTTTAGCGACTGGGCATTACACAGGACACCTGAATAACAAACTTAAAACACCGCAGAAAAATGTCTGTAACGTACAATACCGCAACTTTTCCCAGCCAAACTAATCAATCCCTGTTTTCAGCGCCACCGTGTGGCTAGAACGTCCGATTTGTTGTCATAGTCAGACCACCAGCTGGTTTACTGACTAATCATTCCAGTCTGGTTGACTGGAATAGATCGATGCCATAGAAAATACCTCGTATAATGTATAATAAAAGCCACCCAGGTGGAAAAATGATTTATGTCACATGTACATGGTAATCCCATATATGGACATAATCAGAAATATAGTAAGTAAATATGGATATTTTTTGTCAATAAATTATCATATTTTGCGAATGTATATGCTCATAGATATCCATCAACATCTGATTATATTCGTGTCTAATTTATCTTATGTCCATTTACATGTACTATGTGCCCTCCTCAATTATGTTTTTAAATGTATAGAGTATATGGGCCATATTACAACTTTGAGGGATAAAGTCCACATTTTCTATAAATGGGCATAAAACTCCGTATACATGTTTTCAGATAAACAATGTGGAGAATATCATGCATTGACATAAATGATATGGATAATATGCCATATATATATGTATAATTTCTCCAAATTGGAATATAGTCAAAACAATATATAATTTCATGTCAATATGGGGCCCATAAGGTATCGATTTTCACAGATATTCGTAGTACATAAGCTTTGTGAACTGCAGTCAACTGTCAGTAATATCCATAACTTAATAAATGAAATTTCAAGATTTCAAAATGTATAACAGTTGCATCGAACATTAAGATAACGAAACCCTCACACAACATAAAGTTAACCTGTTTCAGACTCCCAACCTATTTTTTTATATTTTTTTTATTATTTGGTCGTAAAAAACAACGCGGATACAGAAAGTGCTTCGGTCAAATTATTTCTGTATTTATTATTAACCGTCTGATGAATCCGATGATTATTCCCGTGATGACGGACAATTATCAGAGTTAACGTCGCGTGTGATTAACAATGAAATATGAATCCCTGGAAACGTCGACACATTAAGTATGTAAAAAAGTGTAAAATACGTGTTGCACACGAAAATCTCCCACTGATGAAAGATAAAACACGCTTGGTCATCCTGTTGACCCTCATGTCTGAATTAAGAGCTATAGACTCTTCATTAAATTTAATCGCGTTTCAAAATCTCAAAATATTTTGATAATGAGAACCGATTAACGTCTAATCGTCACCATTAAGTTTTATATAGTTATATTTAATCGACGAAAATATTTGATGCAATACCAATCATGATGGTAAACTGAAGTTAATGTTAAATGTAATGTCTCCAAAAACTTATTAGAAACACGAATTTGCATAAAATCGGTTGAAATTTGAGAGGTCATGAAGTGTGCGCATGCCCACATGACATTTCAGTCGATTTTTTTTAATCGGCTAGAATTAACTAAATTTTCATCAGAAATAACAGCATAGAAACTCATCAGTTGCAGGGCGTTTGGATTAATTTGCGAATGCTGCAACCCACCACTCGCGTTGCATCACTACCTTAAGTGCAATGTTGTCACGGTGTTTTGCATCACGGGTTTTTCCACCCTTTGATGCATATGCCATGATAAGATCGAAGGGAATTTCATACATAAATTTACATTTTTAAACAACAATAAAACCTTGCAGCAGCATTTTGGAAGATAGATATTGTTTGTAACAAAACAAGACAGTGACAAAACTTTCTTCATTGCATGCATACATCACAAAGTGGCCCAATAAGTCATGGAATGGATTTTAACCGATTTGGATGGAATTGATTTAAATGCAGGTTGTCCAGTAAATTCATATTCCACATTCACTATTTTTTCTACAATTTGCAATACTGCATTTCAAAAAACCTGTTCAATATCATTTTACAGAATATTAACTTGTCCAAATATAGAATTTATTCATCCCAAATTAAACAAAAGATATACGGGTGTTAATCCTTTGTATTTAAAATTCATTTTCATAGCACATGTGTTTATATTTTCAAATTATCCATTTTCCATGGGACAAATTTGTAATAGCAAAGGCCATTATAATTGATTTTTCGTTGCAAATTCAATGCAGGTCATATTTTTTTTATATAAAAGACACTAAACCATGCATGCATGCATGACAAATTCTAAGGCAAATTTTAATGCTTTTCGCTATACTACGATGAAATTAAGAATAAAGCAATAGAGGATAGTATATGAAGCGAAAAGAGGAAATTCCAGCAGTTTATATAAAGAGAGGGTCCATTAAAAGTCATTAAAGGAGAAATTAATTTTCTATACGGACGACTGGCATGAAACGTTAACGGCCATGCACTTTGCATGGTGCAGGAAAGGCCGGACCAGTTTTAATTGTTTTATTGTTTAATTCCATCCGAGTAGAAGCCATGCTGCAAATGCGCTTTAATTGGGAAACACGCCATTTGTTAACAACCACAAATTATTATTAAATCCATTGCCAAAAGGGATTGCTCTTTCGCACATTTACGCCGTCAATAATCATTGCGTTGCCACGTCCAACAATCTGTCAGATTTGGTCTGTTAGACTTCCGATTAACGTGTTCTTTCGTCGCTCACAAGCTGTGTTTCAGGGATTTCACTCCAATAAATTTCCATGACTTTCCTCCAACCAACCTTATCTTGGTTTCATTTGTTTTAAAGGTTGAGATTATGACGTTTGTAGAGACCTTGTTTCATTGTGTCCTCTACTAACATATGGAAAAATGACCCTGTGGGAAGCCATTCACACCATGCACATCACGCTATCCAAACTGCAGAGTTGGAACCGTGTATGGGCTCCCTTGAATTCCTGAAGTCAACATACAACACGCAACATAAAACATGCAAACACTCAAAAAGCCCAGTCTCCACTGTGACTACATGTGCAGACACATGTGACTATACATCAACATGTTGCTGTATGCTGAGGTGTCTCCACCAAATAATGATAAAAGATGAACAAAAATGTTACTGCGCATGCTCAGTCATGTGCTCAAATGCGGACCTGAATGCTTGGTAAAGGCGGGTCTCCACCAAGAGTATCATTGAGTATACTCACGGTTTGTTAAAACAAATTAGTCGAAATGTTTGCTT
>JAQGBW010000168.1:0-56727 GCA_034698625.1 Julus scanicus | reverse complement strand
CCCTGGCGTTGGTGTTTAGCCCTCGTGTTGCAGAAATAGGCCAACGTTAAAAATCAACAAACAAACAAACAAACATAAACCTTATTATAGTATAAAGCCTTTATGAAAAATGATAATTTTGATCTGGTAAAATGGCTAACTTTGGTCAGGGAAAAAGGAAAGTTTTGGTCAGGAAAAATCAGGGTAATTAGATTGTTAATTGCAAACGGTCTGGGTTCACTTTGCCGACACCTTATAATTTGATTATCTTATCCTCCACCGTAAACTTACTCCTATCCTAGTTGTCGGCGAAATGAAATTGATCGACACATTTCACCCATTTTTCGAGAAACTGCAATGTTGGATACGCCACTAGGGGGTGCTGAACTGCTTGTCGGCAATGTAGGGCCTCTCTCTCTTCCAACAACGCTATAATCTGATTATTACGGCAGCTGCCATGTGTGTGTGTGGATTCTCGCCAGATTGAAATGTGATTTTTTAAAGGTTTTTTTTTGGGAATTGCACTCTTATATAAAGTGCTTGTCCTAGCGCAAAACTTTCATTAAGAATTGTAGTCGATCGCATTTTTGTGTTCAATTGGAGTTCAGGGCGCATGACACGCAATTAAATAGGTGACCGATTAGCGTGGGAATGGCGGCTGTGGATTTTTGCCTTTCTCAAGGCGCAGGATCAACAGGCGGCCCGGGCATAATGTTGGCTTTTTGAACGCAATGTGCGCATTCCCAGGATGATCGCTTGAGCATGGGGTTTTCGGGGTAGGGGTACGGTAGCACCGCGGCTAAAGAAGGCACGGTGAAATGCACCCGAGGGTCACGATCCGCGGCGGAACGAGCACGCCCACGGCACCCCCCTTCGTTATCGGTTTTGTTCGTCAACACGCTTAATCAGGTTCCAAATGTTCGGCCGCCATGTTTTTCGCTTTTTTGTCGCATTGTATGTGTCTGCGTATTTATTTATTGGTTAATAGCACACACAAAAAAAGCGACAGGTTCTGCACTGCGACCAGGAGGGAAGAATTTTAATTGTTGATTTGGATCGTATTAATTAGTTTGTCGGTTTAACCCCCTACTGGCGTTAATGCGCGAAAATGGGGCTTTTGTTTTGTAGTTTATAGATGTTTTTGTTTTGGGGTTTTCAAGAACGTTTTGGTGTGCTGCAGAAGGAATGTTCCCAGGAGGATAGTTTTAACAATTTAAGAATGGTTACATCTGTGTTGTTTCATTGGTTGTCTCACTTGGCCGACAGAGCCCATTTTGCCGACAACTGATTCTAATGAATAATGGTCTGATTAATGGCAGCGTTTTAGGTCCTATTTTAGGCTTAGCTTGGCTATCCCTGGTGAAAAAAACAATAGAAACCAATAGAGTTTTCTATTGTTATTTGGACACTTTATTGATTTTAGTTGTTTTCTATGGTTCCTGTAATGACTTCTATTGGCTTCGATTGACTTCTATGGTTTAGCTGTATTGACAGAACAATTAAAACCAATAGAAATTTTCTAATGATACCAATAGAAAACAATGTTCCAAAAAACAATAGAAATCTGTATTGTTTTTTACCAGGGATAGGTCTACTGCAGAAGGAATGGTCTCAGAACGATAGTTTAGCAATTTAAGAATGGTTACATCTGTGTTGTCTCACTTGGCCGACAGAGCCTATATTTCGCCGACAATTTATTCTGATGAGTAACGATGATTAATTATAGTTTTAGGTCATTTGTTTTTGTTAAGTTTGGGTATAGGTTAGGCAACACATTATCGTGTAATATAATAAGAGTCGGCGAAATGAGTGTCGGCTAAGTGGACCCAAAAACGTTCGATTGCGAACCGTTGTCCCATCCAAGTGGGGATGATTTTCATCATCCACAGCTGTTACTTTGGACATTGGTTATTCGGGCAGTTGTTTTGTTTGGGACAATGTTTAATGAACATCACTTGAACAACGTCCCCATGGCAATATTACAATTGCGTGGCTTCCGCAAAGTTGCGACCACGTAATCTTCGGGGAATTCGACCTTAAATCGCACCTACCAAATGTTTGGGTAGGGCTAGAAGTGGAAATGCATGTTAAAATGGTGGACGCCATCAATCCTGGCATGAATTGTTCGTGGAGTAACTTTTTTGGAAAATCCTGTTCCGTAACATACCGGAGCGTTTGAAGATCACCGAGGGTTTTTGGGAATTGCAGATTGGCTGTGGCATGAGTCATGCGCCCCCCCATCAGAGGGTGTTTACCATTATTTAAACGCAACCGATGGACGTTGTCCAGGAGGGCGCGTATGAATATGAATTCGGAATTCACAGTGCAACCTTGTCATAATCAGATAACGTTCTTCTGATTAATGGTAGGTTTGGCATTGTGTTAAGACGTTTTATTTCACACTAATAGGCGTTTAAGGAGGACATAAATAGAAGAATGTCTTGATGCAAGGTTGGATGCTTGTCTGGTGACGAATGTGGTCCTGCTGATGACCAACCGATATGAGCTAATACGCTTAGCATGATTCCTGGCCTGTTTTTGCAAGTTTTCAACAGTGTTTATATAGTCAGATTAGCCTTGGACGTTAATAAAATGTTTACAAAGTTGACATGTTTGGCATGTTTTGGTATTTCTTGAATCGAAAGCCAACACTTAGTATTTCTTAAGAATTTTACAAAATTGGAAGTTGAAGGGTTTAGGCGGTTTTTTTTGTGGATGGTTCAGTGTTTCTTTATTAAGGAAAATGTCGAATATTGGAAGTTGTCATAAGGGGGATTGAAACCCTATCCTTTTCAATGCATGGTAAATTTGCAACGACACTCGCAGTCAAACAAAAAGAGATTAACTAAAACTAAAAATTGTTTAAAATAGCTTGATAAATCTGTAAGCTCGTTTTTCACTTTAAAATAGTAGATTTTTTTAATTTAAATTATTATTTGCATTTTTGCACTCGCAACTTGCCTATCTCATGCTGCGTGTGCAAAATAACGGACATTTTTCAAACTTGTTTATTAATTTAAAAAACTTACTGTTTTAAAGTGAAAAACGACAAGCGAATGACCATGCTGATTTATCAAGCTATTTTAAACAGTTTTTATTTTTATTTAATCTCTTTTTGTTTGGCTGTGAGTGTCGTTGCAAATTTACCCATTGAAAAAAAATAGGGTTTCAATCCCTCTTAATGCAGGGCCTCAACTGGAGGCAACACGAAAACACTCAAAGGTAAACCTGAAACAATGAAATACATCAACATGTTGCTGAGGTGTTTCAGAAAAACTGAACAAATCTGTCCAGGTTATGGCGCTTTTAACAGTCGCTTTATAAAATGTCCACACATTTGAGAACTTAATGCAGTGATTATATTTCCCTTTGAAACTAATGACAATAGTGATACCATATAGCCAGTGAGTCACCCACTAGCTGTTAGTGTAGTTTAGAAACGTTTTAGAATATTACATTTCAGTATTGTTTTACCGTGTCGTCTTGCGGGTCAAGTAAACTTCTAAATTTAGATATTTTTGGGGAGGGGATTTTGTTAAGCCCTCGCCCAAATCCATTGTTCACTTCAAGACGTTTTTACCTTCATGTTTTCGTTAATGGACCTCCTTGCACGTGACTAGAGGCCAGTTTAGGCCCATGTGAGTCCCTCGTGGCCTCCTTTGTCCTCTAAGGACCACGTGTTGTTTACTTAAAGGACTAAAATCTCACCTTTGTACTTAAAACCTGCATCAATCTTGGACATTGTGTCTACTTCTTTTCAACACTTGAGGCCAGCTGCACTGATCCTAGTGCAACGTGACCAGCCGTTAACTAATTTTAAAGAAGATAGTATCAGCAGTTGCAATGGGCCGTTAACTAAAAAATCCCACATACACCAAGACGGATAATGTCTAAGACGAGGAAGGTTTTTTAATAGTTTTTTTCGTATCTTCTTGCGAGATCTATAAAAATGTAATTTAATGTAACTTCATTTTTGGTTTAGTTTACGAAGGCGGGTTCGTTAAACTTCCCAAAAAATACAAACCACCTGCGCAAAGCCGACGGCTTACCAGCTGCCTTTTTCTGCTGGTTGGGATTGGCAATTCCGGTGCATGGTTATGCGCAGTCTGTTGCCTTAAAGGTCGCACTTGCCTAAAATTATTAATGAAGGTTTAATTGGACCCTAAATTTAGACAGTTTTTTTTTCCTCCTTTCGCGAATTGTCAGCTGCGGAAAAGCCGGTTTCTGCTTAAACTGTGGTCTCGACACCTGTAGCCCCACTATTTGCTTAATCTAGCAAAATGATCCGAATTGTGTTTTCTGTTTACATGATTTCGACGTTCATTGCGATAAGGGCGGTTGTGCAAACTGTTTTGTAGACGGACTAGCGCGAAATTTCACTGCAGAACGGGCCTGGCGTACCGGAAGTGTTTGTTTGATCTTTGGCTCGGTTGAGATAATGCCAAAGTAGGTCTGGCTCGTATCGCGAACTTTTATTCGGGGAATTGTAATTTAGGGTTTTGAGGCCCGAGAAAGTTGCTCTGAAAAAAAAATGTATTTACCAGTTTTAAGTTGTGAGCTACAAAAACGACTTTTGAACCCGGTGAAATCTTTTAAACTCTGTTGAACTACAGATCACTGTTTGTTTTTTAGTTTTATTATAGCCGAAAGTTTTTCATAGCTTAGTTTCGTTATGCCTACTTTTTCACCCTTTATATTTTGTTTACTAGATTGTTTTTTTTCCCCGTCAGGCACGTGTAATATTATTTGTGGTTTTTATCTGAAAAAATGAAAACTTGTATCCAGGATTTTTCATGATGTGGTTTTGGCTTTTTTGAGCCCTATAACGTGCAAATGTCTATTTTTTGACGTCTTCATTTTTAATATTCGTGTGTAAGTTCAGCAGCGGTGGTGTAACGGCTAACGGCTGTGAATCGGCTTACGAGAACTTTTCATAATAGTAGTAATTAATGTGTGTAGCAAACGTCTTCAGTTTTTAATGTACGATTGTTTTCGCTATTAGGGTTCAGTTTAAAACAGCGGTGGTGTAACGGCTAACGGCTGGGAATCGGCTTTCGAGTACTATTCATAATAGTAGTAATTAATGTGTTTTGGTTTTTGCTGCCTATAACGTAGCAAACGTATTTAGTTTTTAATGTACGATTGTTTTCGCTATTAGGGTTAAAGTTAAAACAGCGGCGGTGTAACGGCTAACGGCTGGCTGTGAATCGGCTTACGCGGCGGGGTAACGGCTTACAAGAACTTTGTTGTTCGTATTTCGGAAAGTAACCTTTGTGATTTCAATTGCATTAGCGTTCCACCAGCATTTTTGGCAATATATATTTTTTTTATGAAATTAATATATTAGATTTTTATATTCTTACATTTAAATAAGCTTATAATACAAACAATCTAAATTCTCTAAGTTAATTTGAAAGTGTTGTTTGACCACCCCTCGGTGTCAACATCAATACCACGGACAAAGAGCAGGTGTTGGTGGTGGTGCTAGTCTGGTGAACACATGTTGTTGCCAGGGTGAGATTTAATTTCGGAGGAATGTTTCCCCCCTCCCTTCATCCCATGCGCCGGAATGACCCATCCCTTTTTCGAAGCGCACTTTTGGAACGTTTTGGCGCTGCTTTTAGGCCCGAATTCGAAGACTTATTTTTTCATCTTCAAACCAAGCAGACGTGGCACCACCGAAAGGCCAAGGGCCAAAGGTCACTGAGCAGCTGCATGGAGGACAGGCGATAAGATGACTGGTGGAGCGCGCCAGACCTGGTCCTAACCCGGTAGGAAAACTGGTTGGGAGTTAGGAGGGTGCAGGTTGGGTGCAGATGCTGGCCTCGGCCATATGGTGGGGGTAATGGCTGGTCGAGGACATGGACAGTGTGTGTACCGTCAATAATACAAAGTCGAACGGTGGAATGCGGGGAGGGGGGTAAATAAACCGGGCGGCACACACACAAAAAAAATAGGAGGGTTGAAAAGAAAGTTTCGAATATGTTTAAGGTGGCTTTCGCGTGGCTTTTTCTTTATCAAAGGGGGTTCTGGGATAGGAGGGGTAAATGGCCGCGCGCATGTCTGGGTCGTGTGGATCCATGGATTTCGAGGGGGGAGGAAAGGTAACCATGGCAGATTTCGATGGTGTGCACGCTGTTCACACGCAGGTTAGGGTTAAGGTTTATAAGGAAGGGGCCGGGTGACAATACCTGCCACCCTTGGCAGGATTTCGAGCGTGGGGTTAGGACCCTTGATAGGTAACGGCCGGTTTGCCCAAATTCAGGTTTAGTGAAAAGAACTGAAGGCATATATGGTGCGGGTCATGGAAATTGGAAATAGGGGGATAGTTTTTTTTTTTTTTCAGTCCTGGCAAGGGCTGCTAATTTTTAGAAATTTGGATCCAAGTTTTAGTCAACTTTGCATGAATTTTCGTTGAAGTTTTTCACAATTTGATCCAAGTTTTAGTCCATTTTACACTTGATTCAACCAGGCGTTTTACAAGCAATTTTTCTTACAAATAACAGCGGTCACGAAGTGAAAACCAATTGCCATGGATTTCGAAGGCGATTCAGCCATTTTAGCAAATCTGCGGTTCGAGCCAATTTGTGATGGAGGTTATTTGTAATAAATATTGGTTGTAAAAGTTTCCCTGGCCATCGTTCTCATGTTTAGAGTCGGATGCCAAGTTTTCCCATAGTCGTTCATCAATCTGAAATATGGTGGGGTTTGTAATGATTTGTAGCCCATTGCCAGTATGACCATGCACGGTTCGTGACTGCCTGACGTCATCAACATCCTCTATTGTGTTCACACAGACATACCTGTGGCATAATGAATTAGCTCTTTTTTTTTTTTAACCAAAATATCTTGTTTTATCCCCCCGCTGCGCAACTTATTGACCTTTGAATTGTTGCACGAAGACGAGCGGGGGATGTAGTGGGTTTTCTTGTTTTTTTTTATTCTCTCCAACTTTGCAAATAAAAAGCATAATTTCGTTAACATTACCGGTTTTTTAAAGTTTTTTTTTTCGAGCACCGTGCTACTTTCACCTGTCCGAAATCGTAGTTTGAAACGCAAACTCAGCCTAATTTTAAAAACCGCAGCTGGAAGTGTGTTTGGTCTACGAGAAACCCGTTTAAAAAGTACATAAGGATCCAATTAGGTGAGGTTAAGTCCCACTTTGCCGACAGCACAGTACAGACCAGAGCAAACACGAAACAGAAACAGAGGTTTCTGCAAACCAATTTGTCGAAACATGGTTTCATGAACATGTTTCGATATACAGGTTTGTCATAATGTGAAAATGTTTGCTGTTCATGGCGCTCCTACCAAGGCCTGTATACTTTTGCCAAAAAGTGGCGTCTGCTCTAAGTGCGTGGGTTAATGCAAGACGTTTTGGTATACAGACCTTGGCAGGAGCGCCATAAACAGCAAACACTGTTTCCTTCGATCCGAACAGCTATCTCTTGATGAAACTTTGAACAGCAAACTTTTATCATAAACCTGTTTCTGTTTCGTGTTTGCTCTGGTCTGTACTATGCTTTAGGTCCTTGGTTAGACAGCAAAATGATCCAATTTTATTAAATTAAAATTAATGAATCTGAAAATTGAACCCAAACCTCCCATTAGCCATGGCTAAATTTTTGGACGCATTTCTTGGGTGACCCTCGACCACCGATGGACAGAACATGCCATGTTTATAAGCACACATTCCACTGGGGCTGGTTGACACTGAATAACTAGCTAATTTGTGTTTTACGATTTGTTTGGAATAATAAGTTGTCCAGCAGGTGTTTGTGCTAGGGTTTCACCCTAGCTAATCCTCCATTACGGAATGCCTTGTTCTTCAGGGGAAATGTTCGGTTATCTGGATCAGATTCCTGTCGAAAACCAAGGGGTTTTTGAAAGTGAAGTGGGCGACAATTTGGCAGATAGGGGAAAAACACTGTGGAACATTCGTCACTTAGTTTGGAGGAACAGATGAGGGACTGCTTTTCGTCAACGTCTCAAGAAATTGCTATGGGCCCAGGGTCGTTACCCTTACCAAAAATCCCCCGCAACTGACCTAATCAGCACATCGTCCCATGGGGCTGCGAGAGTAGGTGGTATATGGAACACTGGCTGGATGGAGGGAGGGGAAATTAAATTATGTTGTTGTTGTAGGTCAGGATGGGGACCTGTTTACCTACCCTCGAAAACTTAACCAGAAACGATGGGAAAAACGCGTTTTAAATGGGTCACAACGGTTTTTTCGCCCGAAATCTGAGATGTATTAAATGACATTTTTGGGCACTTGTTTGTCAGATTTACCTTGTTTTTGAAGTACCTACGTAACGTGACCTTTGGGCTTTAAGATGGTTTGGACCCACCTTGCCAACTTCCATTATACAATTTTATTTAAGCCTAGTTTTTTGCCTAACCAAACCTAAGCAGTTCGGCAATGTGTCGGCGAAGTCGGATGATGCCTTATTCACCTCCCTGGTGAAAAAACAATAGAAACCAATAGAGATTGGTTTCTATTGTTATTTGGACACTATTGATTTTAATTGTTTTTTATGGTTCCTGTATTGACTTCTATTGGCTGCTATTGACTTCTATGGTTAAGATGTATTGACTGAACAATAGAAAACAATTGAAACCAATAAAACCAATAGAAATCTGTATTGTTTTTTTCACCAGGGCTTAGCAAGCTTTTTGCCAAAAAAAAAGTGTTTCCAGCGAACATTACTGTGTTTGTTCAAGAGGCGGTCCGCATCAAAGGAAATAATGTTTGCTGTTCATGGCGCTCCTACCAAGGTCCGTCCTTATTCATATGGTAATCATGGTAATGACTACTTTAGAAAAAATACCTTAATAAAATTTTTGAAAAAAAAATACTTATCTGTAAACTTTATGTTGAAAGTTGTCAAAACAATAGTTTTCAGCATATTTAGTATTGTCTATATCTGCCATATCTCGCAGTTCAAAGTCGGTGTTAATTGAGGCGGTGTGGTACTTTAAGATTTGGGGCCGCCATGTTGGGGCCATTTTGTTCCCGCAGCAAAACCTGGCATGGGGAGGTTCGATAGGCCTGGCAGATAAGAATGTGGCTATCGAGTGGCAGGATCTTGTAAGACGATAGTCGTGTGGTTGTTGGGGGTAAGGCCTAGAAGAGATTTCAGCCTTGAGTAGTAAGGCCTATCGGTTTGGCTTCATATTTTATTAACTGGTTTTCAAGGTGAATTTCATGAATTACACGTCGTTTGTGAATCAATTCAGGTGTTTTCTGGCACGAGCAACTCGAGAGCTTTTATTTTAAGCTCGTTTGGACGTAATTAGTGTTTCCAGAGCAGCTGCCTTTCACGGCAATTACTAGGCAAGCATGGGCAAGGCTTATACTTATAAACTTTTGTTTGTTTTTTTATACCCACCAACAGCATCTTAAGTGGCCTGGGCTGAATTTCAAAATGTTTAATTCGGAGCATTTTTTTTTGTTGCTGTTGTTGCCCACGTCCTGCTCCATTCAACAGCTGGTGGTTGTTGCTGTTTGATTTGTATTACCTGAGGCGGTTTTAATAAGGGTGGCTTGATTTAAGGGATTCCTCTTCATATTTAGTAGTTTTTAAGTTTTGTATCCAGTAGTCCAATTATCCGGAATAAACATAATTTCTGAAATGCTAACTTGGGACCTGCTTACAGAGTATACATGTATGGACTTCTTGGTTATATTGTGTTGTTAATATGCATTCCCTCGCTTCCGGCGTTGGCCAAGCCTTGGTTCCGCCCAGAGCGGAGTTGGGGTCAGCAAGGTCAACATAGAAAACGACAGCTGTTTGATAGCGCTTTAGAATTTTTTTTTTAAAAAAAGAACATAAAATGGTTTAAAACCTATTGTGCCATGCACCTACTACCTACATATACCTTGCCCGCCTTTGTCCACTGTGCTCGTAATTCCAAAGCGAAAACAAACAGGTAGCTTCGTGTCTGTGTTTTTAATGGATTTTTCATGTTTTTTTTTTGGTGTGGTCCCTGCGTTTTGACTTGTTATACGCGCGCACCTGAAGGATATCTTTTTACAGTTTCATTTTTGGTATTAAGTTTTGAGTGCGATGAAAAAAAAAATAATATATTCTTGTTTTTGTAAACTAAACGTTTGCCAAAATAGGGAATTTTTTCACCAAAAGCATTTTATACAGTCATCAGTGTTGGCGCTAGACAGTGTCTGGTAATAGGATATGTCAGTGACACTGCTTTTACCGGCGCCATCTTGAAACGGGATGGCGGATTATCAGCCGTTTGCCGGTGTTTAAGCGGTTTCACATTCGTTTGCCGGTGTGTAAGCCGTTTCACAGCCGTTTGCTGGCGTGTAAGCCGTTTCACAGCCGTTTGCTGGCGTGTAAGCCGTTTCACAGCCGTTAGCCGGCGTGTAGGCAGGTCAGGTTTATAGCCGCTGCACTTCCGTTACACGTCGCTTCTGCCCTAATACCGAAAGCAAAGATGTCAAAATTATGAAAACTGCATACTTTAGCACAAAAAATGGCCGTTTTCACGAATTCCCACGAATTGCATGGGTTATGTTATGCATTAGAAAAACATGACATTTGGCAACTTTTGTTTTGTTTTAAAACTTACTGTTTCCATGCATGTAGGTTTAGACATGCAAAGCAAAACTTGCTTTTTAAATACAAATATTTTAAAAAAAGTGTTTCAAAATGTGTGCCAAAATGAAACCGTTCCCGCGTCCTTTGAAAATGTCCCATGTAAAAGTGGTCAAGCACGAGTGGTTCGCTGACAAGTTGACATTCGCAGCCTAAATTAAGTTACCTAATTGGTGGCTAGCTCACTTAAATGTTTACCCCGATTGTTACCCGATTCCCAGTGTCGGATGTACGGTGTTCTGCACTTTCTACCAGCGTTAATATGATTGGACATTGGATCCATTCTTCCATTACATGGTCATGTGTATATGTAAACATATATAATGTCACAAATTTATCTGAAGTTTTGGATTGGAAGGTGGGGGTAAGCTTCTAAGTATATCTCAAATTTGTGAAGGCTTTCTTTTAGCATAATCTGGCCTTCCTCAATTGAGCTCCTAAAATATAAGATGACTGGCAAATAGCTTCCTATATCTTTATCTTTCGCGTTTTGGTGTTATGTTTGCTCGTTTGGTTGAATTCAATGGATTTTTCGGCTGGTTTTTAGTGCATGTTGATCCTATCTCGCAGGACGTTGTTCAGTTCCCATAGGCCGTCAATAGAGGATGTGTGTTTCCTGAGGCAATTGAAGCCTCGTTTTCAGCTTATAACAAGTTGGCATTTTTTTATTTTATTATTTTTTTTTATATAAAAAAAGATTGAGAGAGAGAGAGAGAGGCTCATGGCAGCAACAACAGATAAGGCCATCTTCCCATGAAAATGTTCTCTTGTTTTTTTTATGTTGTTGATGATGGTGAAATTCGATGGTTAAAGCCTGGTACTCGAAAAACCTCCAAAATGGTTTCCACTTTTGAGTTTCTTTGTGTTTCTGGTCACTTTTTTCATGTCGATTCAAGTATCGGGTCTTTGTATCGTGGAGATCCACTCGTTATTTTGTCGAAACTAGTATGCATAATGAACAGTTATCACAACGGAATCTGTTTCCGCATGTGTTTCATATGCAAAATGCTGTTTGGGTATGGTTTATGATGGGGAATGAATGGGTATGCACTTTGCACTTTGGGTTATCATCAGCAAGTCACGAATTGATTTCAACCCAGCTGAATTATGAAAATCGGCTTGAGAATCCATTCCATGACTATACAGCTATTCCAAACACTTAATTATTACCGCGATTATAATTGGGAGGGTTAGTGTAATTTTGCTTTAAAAAGTATGATGTCAGGGTTTGTTGTTAACCCGTTTTTATAAAGTTTTCTTAAGCCTTTATCCAGCCGCGTAAGCCGATTCTCAGCCGTTAGCCGTTTCACTCCTTTGGAATTTTTTATTATGAAAATCAGCTTGGGAATCCATTCCCTAACTACAACTATTCCAAACACTAATTATTACCACGATTACAATGGAAAGGGTTAGTGCGTATTCTCAGCCGTTAGCCGTCGCACTTTCGTTAATGAGGGGGTGTGTTTTATGCGGATTTTTAAGGTTTAAGGGGTTTTCTTCAATGTAGCGTCCTTGTGATGAACTATATGGAAAACTTGGGTTAAAACTTAAACCCATTTGCGAGTACATGTGACCTGAACAAAGTTAACGGTTTTTTGTTGTTTTATTGCGAGGATTACACGAATATTTTTTTTTTCCGAAAGCAATTAAAAAAACGGCGAATGTCTTGATGCGCCATTGTTTTCCGAGTTTAACGCCGGTTAAACCTCCCTTTAATCTCTTTGCAAAGGTGCAAAATCGTGTACGGCAATCCGTGCAAACCGGGAATTATAGGGGATGTGCTCGGTAATGCACGTTATGGGGGGGGGGGGTTTCTTATTCCGGTTTTTAACCATGTGTTTGTTTGTCCACCCGCCTATTTGGAGCGAGCCATTATTATATGTTAACCTCAAAATATGGTTAGATGGAAATGATGAACTGGATGAAAGGACCTGAAGACTTAAGAAAAGCAAAAATTCAAATAATAATTTTAGGCCTATTATTTAGGCTGATTAATGAATATGGGTGAAACAATTTGGCTAATTTCTACAGGGTAAAATGGGTGTTTTTTGGTATCTATTTGAGGGTATTTGCCTCGTGTGGTAACATGTGATACATATTAGCAGGGAAGTCCGGAGTCTAATTACGTATAAGCATTTCCGAACATTATTGGTGATTATGTTTCTGAATTTTCGGCAATAGGAGCCCGCATTTATGTGCATTAACCTGCCCCGATTCCCTTTCATTGAGATGCGTTATTGTTATTTAGTTGTTGTTGTTGTTATTGTTTAGTAGATTGGCAAGCGTAAATTGTAGGAACCGAACCTGTCGTAATTACGGCAGGGAATCCATTATGCATTGTTCATCATTAAAAAAGGGGTAAGGAGGGGGGTTGGCTAATAAAAAAAATACCAGGAATTTATTGCGGTCATCACTCAGCATTAGTTTTAGTCTATTTTTGCAATGATTGCCAGCCCTTTGAATTTGATGTCATACATGTATATGGGCAGTTGGATGATGGTAAACTTTGCCGACATATTGTCGGCGAAATGTGGACTGTCGGCAAATTTTGAAATAAATTAGCGGCCAAGTGGGGGCCACCGTAAACTTGAACATAAAGTCATTTACACACTAGACTCAACTTTCCGAACTCACTTTTGTCCGCTCCGATGTGGGCTGTATGTTTTCCACGCCAAAGAAATTTAAGCCCCACACACGAGACTCACTTTGCGAACTCACTTTTGTCTGCTCTGATGTGCGCTGTATGTTTTGCATGTCAAAGAAATTTAAGCCCCACTCACACACACGCTAAACTCATTTTACGAACTCACTTTTGTACGCTCCGATGTGTGCTGTATGTTTTGCACGCCAAAGAAATTTAAACCCCACACATACTAGACTCACTTTTGTCTACTCTGATGTGCGCTGTATGTTTTGCATGCCAAAGAAATTTAAGCTTTACACGCACACTAAACTAATTTTCCGAACTCACTTTTGTCCGCGCCGATGTGCGCTGTATGCATGATTTGCACGCCAAAGAAAGTTAAGCCCCACACACACGAGACTCACTTTCCGAACTCACTTTTGTCCGCTTTGATGTGCGCTGTATATTTTGCATGTCAAAGAAATTTAGCAGATGCGCACAACTAGTACGCATGCGCGAACCTAAAAATCGTGCGCTGGCAGCCGATTTCACAAAAAAATGTGAGCCTAGTGTGTGCTGATGGGCTTTAAACGCTGGAATTTTCATTTTGGGTCATGGATCCCAACAACTTAACTGCCGACATCACGTGCGTTAATTATACAGACTTTTACGTGTTAACTGCGTGAATTTAATCGGCCGTTATATTTTATATTTGCGAGGCAATGACTAGAATGGTGCAATTAACCAGTTTTCAAATTAAACGTGGGATTTTCAAGATTAGTAATGACCATGGGATGCGAACGCCACGTTGCAATTGATTATTGTTATTATGACCACGGGTCAAGTAAAGTTGGGTCGGTTTTTGTTTAACTGGTGGGTTCCCTAACTGGGACATTTATTTGTTTGGCTCGTTAAAACCCAGTTAAGCGTTAGGCCTAATCTTGTTCTGTTGTTATAATGAAGACCAAACTTTTCTTACATTTCATCCATTGTAATATCTGGCCGATGTAGGCCACGTTGAATCTAGTTTTTTTTTATATTTTAAGTTTATAAGTTTGTAATTATTTGATCAAAAAGAGCCCACGGGGTACGTGCCTGTTACTCGTTAATGGCGTGGTTTTTTAATTCGGCTTATCGTAATTACCGTAAATGCAGTATTATTGGTGGAGTTTGAAATAGAATATCTGGCATATCGTTGGTCGTGCGGATTTTTTTTTTCTACATATGTTGTTCAATGATTATATTTTCGGTTTCTGAAGTCGTTTAAATTAAAATGGCGCTGCTGGCGAATGTCATCCTCTTGTTTGTAAACGTGTTACATGTTTGGCATAAATGTGTCATTGCATTGGTGGCTACTCGGTACTAACATAAAAAAAAAGAGGCAAGGACCACATGTGGTTCTCAAAATTTGTGTAAAAAAAAAATGTGCCAAAAAAATAAAAGAGGCTGGCTTTTAGATTGGTTGGGAATTCGTCGTTTTGTGAGCTAATGAGTTCCCCATGTTTTTCCCACTCTTTGCCAGTTGGTCCCAGCGAAGGCCGAACTAATGTGGGTGGCTGGCCTGGGGGTCATAGGTCGAGGGGTGAGGACTGACATGTGTGCGTCACGCAGCCGCCATGTGCCACTGCTCGTCAGGGTGCTGCAAATTTGCCAAAAAAAAGCGACTGGATGTGCTGCACAAGTGCCTGTCAACGTCGGGGGTCAGGGGTCAACGTGGCGAGTGATGCTGTCCATGGGGCAAAGATCCAGATCTGGAGCGTTCCACTCGGTGAGAGGGTCGGGGAATGTGGAAATGCAACCGATTCTGTTTTACACGAGCGTGTAGAAAAATGGGAGGTCGGCAGGAATTTGGGTGGACGCCATCTTGAAACGGGATGATGGAAGCCAGACTTATGGGAAAATTTTACTCATAAGTAGGTGTACTGATCACAACTGCAATGGAATAGTATGAGTAGAGCACATGTAATCAATAGTCAAATGAAATGATTAATCAGACTTGGGAAAAATATACTCATGAGCATGAGTACTGATTACGAGTATATTGGAAGCGTACTCCACTGTGAGTAGAGTACTAGTAATCAGTAATCATACAAAATGAGTATTGAGTAGTATCATATCAGACTATCAAATTGTACTCATGAGCATGAGTACTGATTACGAGTATATTGGAAGCGTACTCCACTGTGAGTAGAGTACTAGTAATCAGTAATCATACAAAATGAGTATTGAGTAGTATCATATCAGACTATCAAATTGTACTCATGGATATGAGTATGGCCGATTGTAAAAGTACAGTTTAAGGAACTCGATGTATTTTATACACAGTATATAGGTTTTATTGCAAGCAGAACCAATTAAAATTAAAGACAAAAACAGTGCACCCAATAACAATAAAAGCATTACTCAAATATATTCAGTGTACTCAGATATTTACTTAGGTATTCCTATTCATACTCAATTACATTAGTACTCATAATTTCCGATTACGTTAATACTTTAGGACATTTGTAATCACTCATTGTGAGTACATTGTACTCACACGATTTAAGTAGTTACATTCAATTACTCTTTTACTCGTGACTCAAATTCATTCAAAGTACTCATTTACTGGTCCAACACTAATGGAAACTTTCCGGATGCAGTCATTCATGGTCAGCATGTTTCTAGATTCCATGACCCTGGCTGACCCCGCGTTGAGTGGGAGTAGTCGGAAACAATTGGTCCATTAGCAATCACACCGCATGAGTACACGCGTGAATTATTCCCTACATTGTCAGATCTAAATCTGAGGCGAGGCGGCGCTCCGACAAAAGGAGCGCATTGCTGACATACCGTCCGGCTTTATCGGAACTGTTCCTATATACATAGGGATCATTTTGCATAGCTCGCCAAGGTGTAAACGTGGGTGTTTTCAAGCCTGGCTGCCACTTGAGTAATTACGGCGCTCACTCGTACGGGGTTAACTAGTGAAAAATGGCTCCATTTCACGCTTGACAAGTGTACCTGGAAATGACCAGAGATCGTTGTCTCAATTTAATTATTAGAAATCCACTCTTACTAGTTCCGTGGATGCAGGTGGAAGTTATGCAAGCGTTGATATAAATGGCCGCCGTAGTATTCCTCGATTTTCAAAGATATAGTTTCACTTGGCCGACACAGTCTATTTTACCACCAATTTTGCACCATTTCGTCGACAACCCATTATCCTCCAAACCTAAAACATTTGTTATGTTAGGCAAACAATTATTACCTAATTAGATTTGATTATGCTGGAGTCATGCAAATTCAATTAAATTTCTTCAACTAAAAAAAATTTTACCAAAATTTGGTTCAATAAATGATTTACAACTGAATTTTTATAAAGTTATATTTACAACTAAAACATGTTAACTAACTCAACCTAACCTAACTCAGAAGAATAAAAACCACCTGATTGATGTTTAGTTGAAAACATCCTAGTTTAAAATCTGTTTAGTTAAACATTTCTTAGTTGTATAAATCCTTCAGTTGTACCATTTTAGTTGAATAAATTTAGTTGAAACTGCCTGCTACCGCCGGAGTCATGCAATGTCAACTAAATTTCTTCAACGAAAAAAAATCCACTAAAGTTTTACAACTAAAAAAAAATTACCTAAATTTGGTTCATCTAATGTTTTACAACTAAACAAATTTTTTACCTAAATTTGGTTCAATTAATGATTTACACCAAACCTAACCTAACCACCTGATTGATGTTAGTTGAAAATCTGTTTAGATGAAGATTTCATAGTTGTAAATCCTTCAGTTGTACCATTTTAGTGGAAGAAATTTGGTTGAAACTGCCTGCTACCAGAAAGCTCTATTGGTTTCTATTGTTTTTTTCACCAGGGTAGGGACACAAAAAAAACGCCAAACAAGGCTTCAGTTTCTTAAATTTCATCCATGGAGGAAACGTTGAGTTTTATCAAACGACATTGCATACAAACTGTTTCTTTGATTTCTAGATGATTAATTGTTATTTTTTTTTATTTTTTTCTTCACCAGCTTTGGCTTCGTGCTCACCAAACCCATGCAAAAATGGAGCTGCCTGCGTCACCAACTCCAAAGGAGACCCCTACTGCAAGTAAGTACTGAGAAATTATGAAATTAACGGCACTTGCAATTAAACGCATGCAGGGTGCGCTTTTTTGTGTGTGGAGTGCAAGTGTCACTTTCCTCATCGGGGTCGGCCCCTCCCACTTCCTGTTCCACCCAACCTACTTCCTCCTTGGCGTGGATTTAGCCTAATTAAACCCGAGGGTCAACCCTGGGGGGCATGTCACATCCCACATCCAGTCCAAGTCCATTAGTCTTCGTGGGCTCTTTTTCTCTTCCTGCCTATTTAAAAACCGTGGGTCCGTCTCAACCCCCTTGCATTGAAAATCGCGAGCATTGTGCAGCAACCTCTTGTTCTGAACAAGCTTTTATAAGGACCCCTCTTGTTGTTACCACCGAAAAAGAGCAGGTGTTTCCATAAGCCTTAATTATGTACCTTTACGTCCGTTGGTGTAAGACGGCTGATTAGCGGAACAGATTTTTGCGGAGATTGGAAAAAGTGAATTACGAGTGGGTAGGGTCAAGATCCTTCCATTTTGGGCATCTTGGAGGTGGGACCTCTGAGAAAGGGTTGGAGACACTGGTTGTACTGATTGGACCCCTGTTAAAAAAAAAAAAAAAAAAGACAAAAAAAAAATGGGGGAATATCGCCAGGGAAACCTAAAGCTTGTTTATGTCACTGACTTTCCAGTAATTTTTTCCCCCAAATGTTCCAAATATATAATTCCAAGAGGCCTGATTGTTTAGTTCAGCCCAATGTTGCCAGATCTGTACCTAGAAATGTCGTGCAGTCTCAAATTTTAGCTGGAATATGGCTCTAAATTTTAGAAATTTTTTGAGGATTTTTTAAAGTTTATGGTCGAAATTTTAAACTTGATTTTTGGAACTTGTATACAGAAAAAAAATTCTGAGCCATAATTATGTTTGCGGATTTTTAACTTTTTGTTTCATCAACACTTCCTCAAAATTTTAACTCTCTTAAACTATAATTTAATTATTGCAACTTTAATTAAACTAAAACAGCTTATTTTGCTTATTAGGTAGATTTTTTAAACTTTGCGTGTGTCCAAGTTTTACATTTTTTGTTAGTATTAATTTTATTTGAAATCTCAAGATGGAAGTTGCAAGCTGTTTTATAACGATGGATTTTTGAAATAAAGTACTATTTTAAGGGTAAAATTGGAGTATTTTGGTACGCGTTAGGGGCTCATAATCACTGGTCATCCCACCCTTGTGGCGTCGTTTTAGGCTGCTTTGTGAAGCGCCCCAGGCTGCAAAATGGATCTTGCAATTTAGCGTGATGTTCAGATGTTAATAATGAATAAACTTCCTCGAAAACAGGTTAGATCACGTTGACCCCTTGTTCTGCCCGTGTATTGTCCAACGCTGCCGCGTTCCCATATTCTTATGCTAATTGACAGGCGACTTGTCTAGTAAAAAAAAGTGGTCAGCATTTTCCATTTTTTTTTTGTTTTTGTTTGTATCTTCACATACTTGTGAATGAGTTAAGTTTAATTTCCCGTTTCGTTAATGCCAAAAGTTCATTTAAAACAGGATTTATGTCGTTTTTTTATCTATGTATTTTTTGTGATAAATGACCACCTTGGGGACAACGCTTGTTATGTACTTGTGCCAGTCTGCGCCTAGACAAGACGACGTTGTTTAAAATTAGTATTAGTGGTTAATGATCAACATAACCCCATGCTTGAAATGTGTCCCTCTGTGGCTTGTCGGAGAAGATCATCAGCTGTGTAAGCCGATTCTCAGCCGTTGGCTGTCACACTTCTGTTTCACTGCTGCTGCTAAACAACAAAGATGGCGGATGAGGGGGTTATTATGTATACTTTATTGCCGACATTTAAGGTTTAGCCAGTGTTTTTGTTTTGCAATCTGGCTACCGGTCTTTGATGGTATCATGTGATGAATGTGTCACTCTGCGGCTTCCTTGTTTGGACAATTTTTCACTCTGTGGTTGGACTACAAGAACGCTAAATGCATGTTTTTACTGAAAATTTAAAGTTAGTGGTGCGTATGTTAGTAAATTAAGGAAATTTTGATCAAAGTTGGGATTGCCATTTTTAAGTTGGTATAACTTGTGTAAATTGTGTGGTACAACCTCAAGTCGGGGAGGCAGGATCCACTTAAGTATGTGGTTTCTTCACTGCCGAAATTTGCATTCAGAACTCGTTTTTTCGTTGTGGTTGAGTTAATTAAAAAAAATCTACCGAGGAATAATAATAATAATACTAATTATGCATAAGGAAAAAAAAGTAGTTTCCATCTCTCGCACTTGAAATGTCACACCTGTTTTATTTCAATTAAGCGCTGGACTGAACTTTTTGCTCCGCTCAGTAACAACAGCGATCCATATCTAATGCTCACTAATGTTAAGGTTGGGTTTGTTTTGAGGAGAAAGACATGGCTGGACAAAGTAAATTAGTTAAGGTTGAGCAACCGACTTTAAAAATGGTGGATTTCACGAGTTCGTAATGCGTGTCGCTTTGGTTTTTTATCTTCTTCTCTCCCTTCAAGCGCACGGCATATAGGATTAATCTCGGATTAAGCCGTGATGAAAATCGTAGTCATAACTTAGTTGATGCGAATAAAAAATAAATAAAACTGGTCTGTTGTAGTTTTGTCTAAAACCCGGTCCACACTCCGGAGGGAACATGAAACAAAATCAGGATTTTTGCAGGCATGTTTGTTGCGAAAAAAGTTTGCTAACTAAATTTTCCGTCCAGTGGTTTCAACGAACTTGACGTACAACACAGGTCTTGGTATATATACCTATAGGAGCGCCATAACCAACAAACAGTTTCTGCTTTGAAATGTTTGCTAACCAAATTTCCGTCCAGGGGTTTCTATAAACTTGACATACAAGGAAAAATTGTTTGAGAGTCATGTATGGCGCTCCTACCAAGGCATGTTACATTAATGTAGTTTTGCCTTTAATACGTGGCTAATACGTGGTTCTTGGTAGAAGCGCCATGACCAATAAACATTTCCACTGCTTCGAAATATTATTTGTTGTTGTTGTGGACCTTTTGTTTTTTTGGTCCTGTTTGTTGAAACATGATCCTGTAAACACGTTGCGGAAACCATGTGGCTTTAAAAAACAAATTGCAGCTTGTCGAGTTTATTCAATATTTATGAAAATTTCATCAATGCATATGATAGTTTTGAGGCAGTAGTTTATCAAAAGTCAACAGTGAAGTAGATTTCAGATAACGAGGCTTAAAAAGGCCGAAGTTATGGTAGGAAGAATTTATGCATGGTTTAATTTATGGTATTCAGAATATATAGATTCCATTTTTCAAGGAAGGCAAGTGTCTGAGTCTGAGATCGATCTCAGGCTCAAGGTGGTGGCATGACTCAACGGGTTGCCATAAGCAACGGAATTGGGGGCTGCCAGCAACCTTGGCCGCTTGAGGAAAGACTGGCTGCTGGGACGTTGATTTCGTTTTTCCCCTGCAGTTTTGCCTTGATCTTTGCTGATCTTTTTTTGTGAATTGATTTCGCCAATTTGTGTGTTTAGAGTAAAAATCCTTGCAAAACAGATGATTTGGTTGGCGTGTGTCCGATTCCGAACACGCAAGGCCGATCTTAAGCTTAAGAAAAGAACGAATTTTGTATATACTACTTTCTTATACGCTCGCACGGTTTTCCTCTAAACTCGTCTTTGGACTTTTTGGTTCTTTTTCACTTTTGCTCGTGAAAAGCACGTTTTTCTTCGGACAATTTTCGTGAAAGGCAATTGCAGGCCCGGCAGAACTTAATTGTATGTCAGTAGGGTTTCACTCAACGCTCGACTGCGCCTCTTATTACCCCCAAATTGAGCGATGTCTGTGGCCAAAGTCGGATTGGAGAGTTGCACGAAAGCGGATTATTTTCATGGTCACTTGGTTTGTTTATGGTTTTATTTAAGTATTTTTTTTTAATCTATAGTTAACTGAAATGTTTCCATATTTTCAAATACTGGTATGTTTATCGAACTACAATATTTCATCAAATGTAAGACGCAGTACCACCAACAACAAAAAAATTCTTGCACAATTTATATTTTCGAATTACTAACTACAATAACAGGGAAACACTCAACATGTCAACAATATTCACATGGGAAATATACAGCTGACGAAAAATATACATATGAGCGTGCACCATTGTTGACCACATGTATCCAGATAAAACTATTTTTAGTCACATGTATCCAGATATGTTTTTTGGTCACTTGCATCCAAATGTTTTAAGGTCACATGTGTCTAGATATGTTTTTTTTGGTCACATGAATCCAGTTATAGGAGACAACGATGCTTACAAGTTGCTGGATACATGCATCTGGAGATAACCGCCTGAACTGTATTCGATTCGATTCTAAGGCGCATACAGTTTTTAGAGATGTTTCTATGTTGATGAAAGTGCGTTTTGTAATTGATGAAATATGGTATAGTTGCTATATAGCTAATTAGCACCCAATCAAAGTCAAGGTATTCGGGAAAAAAATACTAAAAACTTAATTACAGTTTTTAGAATACAGCAGTAATTATGGAATTAATAATAAATAATAAAATATGATGATATGGCCATTTGAAAGCGGATAATTAATTCACAAATCTAGGCTGTGTGAACTAGTACCCGTAGCCCTTTTGGATTAATTTATTCTCTACGCCCCGACCCCCTTTGAGAATACTTATTTTTCACGAAATGTATTTTGAGGGCTTGATTTGCATATGGGTACGATACTGAAACTTTTGTCGCACTCTGCAAAAAACAGAGATGGTACAGGGTGATTCGAAAATCAAAAAGCAAAAAATGGCCTGTGACCACTTTTTTGACCCATTTGAAGAGGAAATGGTGCGGGGAATTTGATTTTTTTTGTGCCGATTTTCGGGTCAACGCTTGAAGTTCCCCGCGTTTAATCCGTTTTTCGTCTTAATAATTCAGACGACTCAGGAATGGACAGCTCGTGTTTGGCAAAAATGGTCAAAAGGGTTTTGGATTAAACACGCTGATAGGATAATCCAACCTGACGGTTTTTACGCTCGAAACCACTTTTGATTTTCACGTAAACACGTGTGGGTTTTTGGATTTAGCTTTTTTAAAAATTGCTTTGCTTCCTTGAGAAAACAGAAAAGACAAGGGTTCCCAGGGTTTGAGATGATGAAAACTGATCTGATTGAAAAATATTGATAATTTGCATTCTGGATAATGGGAAAAAAATGTGGTCCTGGTATGTGTCTGGTGCATATTATTCGGCTGTTGCTCATTAGGGTTAGGTTAGGACAAGGCAGTGAGATGTCACAACTTTTTTCAAAATCGATCATTCCATCTCCAGTAACTATCCCACATGGAAAAGAAATGAATTTCAAAAATGCATATAGATTGAGACACTGAAATGCATTTCAAAATGTATTTCAAAACGCATTTTTAAATACATTTTTAGAAATGCATTTTCGGTGTATCAATCTATATGTATTTTAAATGCATTGCAAATCATTGTAAATGCATTTCTGTACCATGTGGGATTCCCATCTCCAGTAACTATTCCCATCTTTAGTAACTATTCTCATCTTAGCAAATATCCCCATCGTGGCACCCACATGAGATTCTCAAACAAAAAAGTCCCCAAAACACGTTCTGAAAACACATTCATCACCAATCATTGTCATGCAAACGAGAAGATTTTGTTGTTGACAATACTTTACGATGGGACCCTCCTGACCCGCCCAAAAGTCCGTAACCCAACACCCACGCCGGTCATTGTCAATGTATCATCACTTGAGAAATTCCTGAAGAGATAAACCGAAGAACCGGTCCTCCACCCCCTATCGATTTGCATAGATATTGCCGGCCAGTGGCCATTTCGGGGCCCGCGGAGGGATGGGAATCCCTTACCGATGGCTGCCGGAGGGGTCACGTGGGCACAAGAAGCCGAAGGATCGTGAGAGTAGGGAAAAGTACTGAGGGAGAGAGATTTACTAAGGCAGCCAGGCGGAGCGATGAGAAAACAAATTCGGCAAACCAAAAACTTTTCAATTGGCATGAATCGTGAGAGCCATTTGTGGAACCCTCCTAAGAAACGCACAGGACGACTCAAAAGGAACCAATTTCGATTCACATCACGGGTTGAAGAGAGAAAAAAATAAAAGTACATCCAGTGGCCTAAACATGGACACGTACAATGGTGGCATGGAGAAATAACGAAAATGTGCAACCAAAATCTGCATGCCATGGACACGTTTGCCACAAGTAACACAGTGCTCCCCTTTTAACCCACTGGTTTTTGCGGTTGTTTGCCCCTTTTATGTCAAAATCTAGATGCAATACCGGTGGTGGCTTGCCAGTCAAAATTTGGCTTTTGTGGGATGAGGGCAAGGGGAAATTTTGGAATAATTGTCCTAAATGATGTACTTTTTGAGATTACTTTATGATAAATTCATGCTACGTATTTGTTTTTAATAGTGTAAGTTTAGCCGCGGAAGTGGAACGGCTAACGGCTGGAAACCGGCTTACGAGAAATTTCTATAAAACGTCAGTCCTACAATAACAACATGTCACTGACTGCCTCTTCATTTATTTAAAAAACAAAAGATATGTTACTCTCGTTTTTATTAAAATAAAGAAGTAATAATTCGAAATTCAACCAGGTATGGGGAATTAAGGAATAATTGCCCTAAATAATGTACTTTTCGAGATTTCTTGATGATAAACTCATGTTAAGGCTTTGCTACCGATATTAGTTTGTAAGTTGGCGGTGAAACGGAAGTGGAACGGTGATTGGAACGGCTAATGGCTAGATTTGGCTTAAGCGGCTGTGGAACGGTGAATGGAACGGCTAACGGCTGGATTTGGCTTAAGCGGCTATGAAACGGCTTAAGAGTTTTTTCACTTTAGTCATACGTTATCAACATCTCACTGACTGCCCTGTCATTTTTTTTTTAAAAAAAACTATGTCATTTTCGCTTTTATTAAAATAAATAATGATGCCATAAATTCAAAATTGAACGGAAATGCAACCAGGTTTTTCGTTATTTTTGCATTTATTAATTTTTAAAAAATATTTTTTTAAACCCATCTGCTAGCGGAACGAACTATTTTCTTGAAAGATGATAACTTTCGCAAGTAATCTTAAGTCTGCTAAACCAATGGAACCTTTGCACCGTCACCCACTGATTTATGACCATTTTAAAAGAACTTATAAATGTGGATTTTTTTTAAAGCAAAAATTGATTAAGTTAACAAACGCTAATTATAATGGTAGTGATTAATTCGATGGTTTATGTTCATGAATTTTGATAAGTTCACTGGGCTCAGTCCGTGTTCAACGCACTCGAAACATTAATTTAACCTGACCGATTTCAGAAATCTCCAGTGATTGTGATTCTGGGAATAATTTTGATAGTGTTTTTCAGGGTTTTAAACCCCGTAGGGTAACAGGTGGTTGCTGCTGGTTTTTTTTTGTGTGGGTTTCGTTTTTACCGGGTTCCGTTCTGCACGGCCTGTTCCGTTGCTCAAGTGAGCGTAAGCATTTCGAGGGGCTTTTGTGATATTTTTTTTTTTCTTCTTCCACTATTACGCTATTTTGTTCGTTTTTTTCAACGATCATCCTGTGGGTCCTCTTTTATCCCCCCCAATTCCATCCCGTCTTTTGTCTGTGCTTTCTTCCTACCTTCATTGTTTTACTAATGCAATTCGCCCATTTTTCTTGTCCTCCTATTCTGGGTCGTGGGGCCGAAACTTTTAATACCTCCTACCCTACCACTTCTAAATTGATCCCACTTTACATTTACATAATAAATTCGTGCAAATGTTATCGGACCCCACCGAGGTGGATTTACGACCATGGAAAAACAATGGGGACGTTTTTGGGTTGTCCTGGCCACGAAAATGGGAAACAAATTACTACACCTCTTCAGGGGTACTTGGTTTAGGCTTACAAAACTTGCCAAGTATTGGACCAATCAATAACTAGGGCCGAATATGACCATTTTAACATTTTTGTGTGGTAAACTTTCAATTAATATTGTTTCATTAATTTTTAACTATGATAAGTTATTGTACTGCCCTCGCATGTCGCATATTTTAATTACTGATTAATTAAAACAATATGGCTGGTCGAGAATTTAAAATGATTTCATTTCACCCAATTAAAAAAAATTTAATTACTAACTGGATTTTAATTAAATGTTGCTCGCATTTCTGCGATAAAAATGTTAACGAGTTTATTAAAAAAAATAGAAAAAAACATGATTCAATGAATAATAATAGTATAACAAAAACATTTGAAAATGGAACACAAGATGGCGGTGGTTGGGGGGGCACCAGGGGTAGTTCAATATACATGGTGCAGGTGAGAGAGTGCGACAGGCATAGGGTTGGGGGGTGAAACTTTTTGTGTGTGTGAGGGGGATGAAGGGGACGTTCCTTAAATCTCTCACCTGAGGGACGAAACATTCCTTCAACCTTCTCTTAGGGCTACTAGGAGGGATTATACTGTGTAGTGAAGAATTGCTCTCTTGATGAGATAAAAGGAAGAAGGGGTGGGGGGAAAAGGTTGTTTGGCAAGGGGGGAGGAGTGGGGGGTTAACGCTTTTCAGCTCCATTTATTGCCCAGGGGCACAATAATTGGCATGCAGAGGACAGTGTGGGAAAGCTACACGGGAGGGCCTCACATGGCCGCCCTTTTACCTGTGGCGGCCGCCGTTGCCATGGTGACGGACGGCGCGAGGCACGACGGGTAATTGCCTAAGATGGCGGACGTTGAGGAGGGGAAGTGCGATAGGGGAATTTTGAAGACGTTATGTAACGCAGAAATGTAGTTTTTCTACGGTACAGTTAGTACATTCCCGGTAATGGGACCCAATGTTAGTAACAATGGGCATGATCTAAATACTTGCATTTATGGTAATATTTGGGACACCCCTGCATTTTTCACGAAAAGTTAATGTAAGCCGTTACACTAAAAGTTCATGTAAGCCGTTACACTTCCGTTTCACGCCACCTTCTAAATGTAATCACTAATACCGAAAACAAAGACGTCATGTTGGAACTTGGAGAAGTACTCGATTGTGTAAACAGGGTGGATTTGTTGATCGTCCCTGACATTCAAACCGTATTTGATCGCCATCTTGAATCAAGATGGCGTCGCTGTCCAACATAACTATTTAAAAAAATTTTCTTCGAGAACGACAACAACCAGGTTGCTATCAGTCCGGCAGTTTTAATATCGTTTATCAGCAGCAATTACTTTAATTAAAAAAAAGAGGCAATCAGCAGCATCAACAATGGCTTAATAAGTAAAAGCCCATCTTTGAAGATAGGAGAAGTCAAGGAACCGGGCTGCCCAAATGTCTGAACCCCTGAAGGGGGGACACGACATTGTCTCACGCTAAAACTTGTTGGTATATTTTTTTGCCTCATAAGCTCACGCCCATTAAAAAAACTAATTAAATATCTACTTCTCCGCTACGATGTCCACTTATTAAAGGCGATAAAATTGCCATTGACAAAATTCTCCTTTTTTTTGAAGGCATAAATCGGATATGTTGTACCACTTGTAGACATGAGAACGACGCGGCCAGCCACTTAACCCGCAATCCGGATGCCATTAATGATCGCCCCCCTCCCTTAAAACACCTGCCCCCCTTAACCCGTCCATGCAACAATTACACGCGTAATATATGTAAATGCTGTAGGGATGCTACGACAGGTTGGCAGCGGCCTAATGAGGTCGTACACGCCTGCACCCCTACGTGGGAGAAAGGAAAATTACATCGTCTCCACACCAGGCAAAGGTGAGATAAGTTCCCCTGTCGGTGACGTCGTAAACTGCAGAAATCCAGGGTTCCCGTGGCACATGCCGTGAAAACCACGCCCAAATAACTTAACACTGATGAGAAAGTGAACCTTTGGTTTTGCCCCCACGCTCCGGGGTGACGTCACTGATTAGTAACCGTCACGATCACGCCATTGATGGATGACCCCATCATCCACTGGCTCTCAAGATTTTAGTATTGCTTTTCAACGTGGAATTTGCACTTGTCCATTGTTTGGTGAAGAAATAATCATATTATCTCACCAGGTTTTTAGGCAGTTGGGAAAAATAAAATTTTGAAAAAAATTCGAAAAGTCAGTGGAAAGTTTATTTTTCTAACCTGATAAAAAGTAAAACTTCATCATTAACATAAGTGTCATTCTGGTTTTATGGTGATATTATGCATTTGGAGGTCCATTCGCCATAAGAAACCCTTTGTTTATTTTTGGAAAATGGCGGCCATTTGAGCCTATCTAGATGGCTTCGGCCATGCCCTAACCCGGGGCGTCTCAGATTGGCCACGATAACATTGTAAGCTGCGCACTTGGGAGTACCAAGATGGCGGCCGGATGCGCGCGCGCGCCTATTAATATTGCATGGCCCACATTGCTACGACCCATTTTAAGAGGTTATACCGGTGAATGGGGGGCCTTTTTAAAGTAACTGAATTTGTGGCAGCATGGGTCAGAGGCCAAGAGCAATTGGCAAAAGTAGCAGAAATGTTTTCCACGGCGCCATCTTGGTTTTTTTTGGTCAGTTTTCGGTTTTATCTACCAAAAACGCGACACCCCCAGTGTTAGTTCAAGGTTGTTGAACGATCTTTATTCTAGTTATAAATGGGTGCTAAAAGGGATCCTGTTTGCATTTCGATGATGACAAATAGTGAAATACACCTAACATTTGGCAAATATTTACCTCCTGTACGTGCGCACGCAGGCTTGACATGTTGATGCAAAAAAAATGGAAACAAAAATGGCGGAAACGTTTCGACAAATTGTAATGCAGAAACCCTGTTTCTATTTTGTGTTTGCACTGGTCTGGTGTAACGGCCCATTCCGAACCGTTGTTCTGTTCTAAATTCTGAAGTGGGATTCTAAAACAAACGTTCCATTTCCAGTTGTCGTTCGCAGTCGCTAGATGGCACCACTGTCGAAGGCTAGTTTGTGTGGATAAGAGTAGCCAAAGGCAAGACCTCTGTAATCTGACCGGTTGCCAACCACATTCCCGTTCTTTTTTCCATTCTTTTTTGGCCTAAGATGATTCCAATTAGGCGTGAAAGCTTGCTCCGAAACGCTTCATTAGACCCGGCCTGAAGCCCCATTGTTCGGTTTGGAAACAATCGGCGTTGGTGGGCGTTCAAAATTGCGGCGTTTTTGGGGGGTGGGTTTTTGCAAGGTATTCGGCCTTAACTAAATCAGGTGTGCCGATATATTTTTTGGGGGTCGTCACGTTGTGTAAGAACATAGATAGCAGCTGTGGGAAGACTTTTGGCCTAGGGTAAAAAAAAAGGAGGGTAGCCATCTTGGGAGACAGGTGATGCCAAACTGGGCTTTGCTCGATTTTTTATATTTATATATATATCGGCCGATCTTCGAGCTAGAAAAGCATTAAGGGCGTGCTCCAGACAACGTGCTGTTTGTTTTTCGCCAAGCTTAAGATTGTGATCCAAGATGGCCTCGCCCAGGAAGCCGCTTATCCGCCATTTTTAATCTGATTATGAGGCATTTAAATGCGGCTTCATTAGCTATTCCATGCAAGGAAAGATGCGTTAAGTGCGGAAATCTATAGTTAGGTGTTGAACTGAGTTTTAGGAACACCTGATGTTACCATATCCCCTTAAAATATTCAAGAAACAGCGGGGACGTGGCCCCAAGTATTTAAACTGTTGTATAAAAAGTTTTCGTAAGCCTTTACTCTCTCAACTTAAGCCGATTCGCAGCCGTTAGCCGTTACACGTTTCTGCTGAATTTACAAGACACTAATGTCGAAAACTAAGACGTAAAAATAGCCCTGGAAAAGCTTATTTTTTAAAACAAATTTGGGTCCTAGTTAAATTGCTATTTATTACTCCATGAAAAATCCAAGATGGCCGCTGTAAAACAAATTTATCCTACCTGTTTGAGGCTGTTCAATTCAATACCCTACTTTAATCGTTCACATTTTGGAATGGAGGGGGGTTAAAATACGAATGGGGGAAAAATGTATTCGAAATGATAATTTTCAACACAGCTTGAGTACACTCATACAATTTCGTGCTTGTAATTAACCCTAGTTTTTGGTTTGCTGCATCACGAAAGATTGAAAATTAGCCCCCGGTGAATAATAGAAGACATAATGGCGGGTAACATGCGAGGGTGGACCCAGACTGCGATGACAAATGATCCAGGTAAACTGAAGCCTCATCCATCAGATTCGGCGCTTTCTTTTAAACAGGAGCCTCAAGAAGCTCCCTTCTTCTTCTACCCCCTCACGATTTGCACCCCTTAACCCCCACCCGCCACCCCACGCGTTTTTTGGGCGCATTCCTGAGCTGTAATATGACCGTCCACCGTCCGAGAAAAAAACATTTTTTTAATTTGCTCCAAGGGGCGGCCGAATCGTGACTGGCATGACAGAGTGGCTGAGTGCTGAGGGATAGGGACTTCAAGATGGGGGGAGATTCCACCTTTAAATGGTCGCCCCATCTGGTGCCAAATTCCAGCGGGGCTTCTGCAGTGGCTAAACGGCCCACCTGCAAGAGCAGCTGCTGCTGCATGTGGACACCTATAGCCGCACCTTCGTTTGAAGGAATCGGATTCCCCTGGAATCTGAGATTCTACCCCCCGAGAAACGCGGAATTTTTTTGTTTACATGTTTGCGAAACGCAACGTAAAAGAGAATCTTCAGAATTTAAATGAATCTCAGGTGAGGTTCTTAAGCGTTGTAACATGTCTTAGTTGGGTCCTGGCGATCACTAAGGATTCTCAGGTTCACTGATCACAGAATCTTAGGGGATTCGGAGTGCATGATAAATGTGGTTTCATGCATGAAATAATTAGTCATTAAATTTAAAGAAACCATGGGCTTTGGACTCTGTTAAAATAGAGAATCATTATGGATTTTTTTATTAAGTGCATGAAAGACGGAGAATCTCTTAAGAATCTTTAATTTCATCTATGGTTTGGGATAGACCTGATTCTTTACTAAAGCTAAGAGTCGTGAAATTCAATGAATTGGTTGCTGTAGTCTTCATGGGATGCTACTAATATACCCTGATGAAAAAACAATAGAGATTTCTATAGTTTCTATTGTTTTCAATTGTTCTCTATTGTTCAGTCAATACAGGAACCATAGAAAACAATTAAAATCAATAGTGTCCAAATAACAATAGAAATCTCTATTGGTTTCTATTGTTTTTTCCACCAGGGTAAGGGCTGTTTATAAAAAAAATATCTCAAGATTCATGTAAACTGGCAAAGATTCATAATTTCGACTGATTTTTTTATGCTGCCAAAATATGGAAATTATTGAGACGATTTGCAGCGCCATTTGTCCCACGGTGGTATTCAAGTTTGGTACTCGTCGGGCTTAAGAAGTGCTCACGCGCAGACCCACTTAAGCGCCCCCTTGGGGGACTGCTGGCATCTTGGACAAGGCGAAACAATTTTTGAGAAATTTGCTAAAAAACGCAAATTTGCTTCAATCAAAAAAGTAGTACATTCGAAAGTGCGTCGCTAAGCACCCGTACCAAAGGTGGTCTCCCCCCACCCCACACATACCCCCGCTTTGGACATCCACCCTAGCCCCTATTCATTCCACTGTAGCACAATGCCACCAACCTTATGCATTGCCTTTTATAAAACGAAAGGCATTTCAGCGACAGAACTTTCTCACGGTCGGTCCCCCTTAGCACCCCCCTCTCTCTCACCCGGGTTCCCCTAACCCCAACATAGGGGCACTTTTGGCGCGCAACATACAGTGGTCACCTATTGTCCAAAGGTGGCTAATATACCACCGGATGCCCGATAAGTCTGGGTTCAACCACTTTCTTATGCAGTATAATTTTGCTGTCATGTTGGATTTTCAGTTTTTAAGAGAAATAAACGTCAGAAGTGAATCTTTGAAATGTTGGATGTTGTAATTAGTCACTTCTGACTTAAAACTGGTTTTAAACTTCAATTTCAGGAATTTTTGTACGATCTCTGTAAAGATTTTCAACATTTGCAACATTGAAATTCATTAATATCTTTCCAAAGAACTTTACTGACGCATGGTTATCTATAAGTCCAGTAGCGGCTTGTGAAACGGCTAACGGCTGTGAATCGGCTTACGCGGCTAAAGATTTGTAAAACTTGCAATTCATTAGTATCTTCCAACTAGCTTTACTGACGCATGGTTATCTAAGTTCAGCAGCGGCTTGTAGCGGAAGTGAAACGGCTAACGGCTTATGCGGCTAAAGATTTGTAAAATTTCCAACATGGAAATTCATTAATATCTTTCAAGTAGCTATATACTTACGCATGGTTAATAAGTTAAGTCATAAATTGCTTGTAACGGAAGTGAAACGGCTAACGGCTGTGAATCGGATTACGCGGCCCTATGCTAAAATACGTGTTCTCCTACCGTGTTCGCTACCCCTTACTAATATTTAACTTGTTTTGTAAACATCTAAAAATATGGAATTACAAATTCTTTGAACATGTTGGTTAACTTCAAATATGTACTATATCATGGTTGGAAACATTTCAAAGATCTAAAAGTGTTTAGATTTTCTGTTCCCACCATGCAAGTGAAAGCAGGGTATTGTTCGACCCGTCATTGGGCACCCGTTTCGTGGAAATTCCAGGAGAAATTCCTCGGTGCCACCACCACATTCTTCAAACTTTTGAAAAGAACAAATTCGGAAGGGGCCTCGGTAAGCGTCGTTTATGATGCCCCAAAGAGGGGTTGGGGGACTCGCTTAATTTTACCAAAAATATTCTTGGGAAAATTTCGACCCATCCGTTGTTCGTTCGCATTCCTGCTCTGGCCCTCGTTGCCCCAATAATGCACTTGTTTGGACCTACAAAATTGGTCGAAAAAAAACCGCCCCAATAACAACAGCGTTTTGGAATGTCAACACGGGGTGCAATATGGCGAGGGGGCATTCCTGTAAAGATAAATTCACACGGTCCACCTAGGACACTGCTCGCCTTGACCCAACCTCGGCCTCGGACATGACAGGAATGTGAGTCTTTAGCTGTTGTAAGATATACCAGATCGTCACTGTCACTCTATACTGCCAGGCCACATTTTTTGTTGCGAATTCATCATTCGTACTTTATTCGGAGGCCGTGGCGAGGATTTTTAGAATTTGGCAATCGCCCCTTTGGCCAATGAAATTAAAATAGTTCTTGGAAGCAGATTCTTGAATTTCATGTCATTTTCAAAATCTTATGTTGTTTCAATTTAATACGCTTTTAATCCCTGGTGAAAAAAACAATAGAGATTTCTATTGTTTTCTATTGTTATTTGGAACGTTGTTTTCTATTGGTTGTATTGTTTTCTATGGTTTTCTATTGTTATCTATTGTTCAGTCAATACAGCTAAACCATTGAAGTCAATAGAAGCCAATAGTAGAAGTCAATACAGCTAAACCATTGAAGTCAATAGAAGCCAATAGTAGAAGTCAATACAGGAACCATAGAAAACAATTAAAACCAATAAAGTGTCCAAATAACAATAGAAACCAATAGAAATTCCATGCAAGGAAAGATGCGTTAAGTGCGGAAATCTAGTTAGGTGTTGAACTGTTGAGTTTTAGGAACACCTCATGTTACCATATCCCCTTTAAATATTCAAGAAACAGCGGGGAACAATAGAAACCAATAGATTTCTATTGTTTTTTCACCAGGGGATGTCTAGTACAGAGCAGAGAACACGAAACAGAAACATGTTTACTGTAAACGTTTGCTCACCAGTTTTCTGTCCAAAAGTTTCAGCAAACTATTTGGCAAAAAAGCACTAGCACATCGCCATCTTGGATTGCTCAGGGTTTTTTTTCGGGGGAGAGGGGGTGCACGCGTACGACCCGCACCGTGCACGTGGGGTCAGGGGTCGACGATGGTAGTTTGGTGACCCCGCTTCTCACGCGATACTAGCATGGGGCTCAAAGGTCCTGAACCGCGTGGCACCGGTAACGTCTCAGACGCATTCAGCGCCCCCAATCTAAGAAAATGAGGGGTTTTGCAGACAGGAGCTGGGGAGGGACCGGTTTCTGGGGGTACAAGGGCGATGGGGGGTGAACGGACACCTCCGTGACGGTTTGTAATGGAAAGATACCCATTGTAGGTAAACGGAACAATCATTAGGGCCGTTTTCACCTGGCGTGGTTTACCTAACTTACCGGTTTTTTCACCCCCCCTCGTCCCCATGGCCCTCTTTATTTGCTGTTCCTTTGTCCTACATCTTTAAGATCTCACTCAATGCCAACCGTATTTGCTAATCTTACTTTCGATTTGCACTCCGGCCCTTTGGGACTGACCGTTTCGTGTTGACCGGTGCCGATGACCCTATTGTACCTGACCTGGTGGGGGTCAAACTGTTTATCTCACTCCCCCGCAAAGAAGATTTACCTTTCTGAGCTTTGTTTTCCAAATTTGTGGCGGGGAAGCTTCACGCCTTCTACATGCATGCGCAATAGCAGTCAATGGCGATTATGAAGCGAGAAGTGAAGCCTGTTCGGATATAATGCTTTTTAAGCATGATAGAACAACAGGGACCATTACCAAAAGGTCTACAATGACCTAACTAACCTAAATGATCCTTTGAAAGGCGGGGGTAGTCCAATGCAATGATGACTTTGCATTTTGGTCCAATCATTTTTTTTGTGCAAAATTCATTAACCTTCTTGGCCTTTTTTCGAGGGTGCTAGATTGAGCAATGGCATTTTAGACGTTGGCTAAAACTTGTAATTATCATTAATTGCTTTGCCCGAAATATGCGGTATTTCGCACCTTGGTGATTGTTGGCAAGTCCTGTATGCTCGCCGAAAAACTTTGATGTGGTGCCAGGGCTTTATAATTTTTTTTTTGTTTTTCGCTTTTCTCCAAAAAGTTAATTTGAACTTTTACATTTTTTGTTGTTGTTGTTGCTGCTGCTTTTTGGGACAAAACTAGATTAGTCTTTGAATGTGGCTGTTGCCGGCTTTTGTTTTACAAAGGAAAAAAAACAATCAGAAAATGACGAATTTTTCTGATTTTTTTTTGTAGTTTTTCCAAGGTGGCAATTTGCGATTCTTAGGGCTAATTGAAAATCCCTTCATCGCTGCCCTCCGACACTGACCCCTCACATCGGTCATTAAATCGCTAATGTGTTTCTCAGAGCTGGACCTCACATCTTGCTGTCCTCATTTTTTAATCAAAGTATTTGTCTGTCTGGGGTTTTTTGTGTGTGCTTTTTGACACATTTAATGGATTGTTGCGTTTTCAAAGGTTTGGGTACACTTTGCTTACACACATTTCGCCGACGCGTTTTTTAGTATAATATTATTTTTTATTTATAAATATCATATTTTTGGATATAAACAAAGGTGCTGTATTTAATAAAAACTGGTTATGACATTCATGCACAATTTGGACAATGGATTATAATTTATTAAAATTAGATGATAATTTAATGATATTTTCTGTCTAACCTAGCCTTTGGCCCTAGGTTATATAATATAACATTACCAAATCTAGAATAGAAATGGTATAATATTACCTAATCTAGGACATAGGGCTTTTTGGGTTGTCGGCGAGATGAGGCAAATTGGCGCCAAAAAAAAAGACTGTCGGCCAAATGGGACTAAGGCCCGTACCACAGTTGCTCACCAAGCAAAATCTAAAACTTGAGTCTCACATTTTGCTATCTTGCCACAGTCTTGAGCTCGTCTTGGCAATTTTTCTGTGCAGCGGTGGACTTAAGATGCAACTCAAGCTCATGCAATTTGAGCAACTGTGGTTAGTTTCTATTGTCAAGTATTTGTAGTTTGGTGTTCACAATTCAAAGAAAGTAGAGCATTCACTTCAAAAACCCTAATAATTATATTTAAAAACATGAGCAAATATTTCAATCTTAATTCACTATGTCAGCTTCGTATAATTAGCGGTCTATAATACCAGAAATGTTGCTTGTTACATGCTATACAATCTTTACTGCTCATATATTTAAAAAAAAAACATGTTAAAAAGTGTAGTTTTTGCTCGGTATTATTTCAAAATTTGTAGCGGAGACAAATATGGTTCTCGGCGTTATCAATCTCGGAGAGGCAGTAAGTACTAACAGATGAAAAAACACAGGATATGATTTGGAATCATAATGGGAATGTGGTGGTTGAATGGGAACTGTCCTCATTTTTGGTTCTTGATTCGGTCGTCATATTCACAGAAATTGTTTCCTACTACTATCTTCAGTCGTTTTTTTTTATTCAGACGCTCTGCTCATTGGCCGAAGGAATAATTTAGAAACAGAAAAAAAAAGACAATCATCCTAACCAAAACTGCATTGTGAAGTACGGCACAACACGATGTTGTCTCTTTTTCTCAGACAGGTCATGGACCCCTTTGCACTCTTCGACTCAGGGATAAACAAGGGCAAAAAAAACACAAAAGTTATTGCCCAGCATGTTCATAGCTAAAGCGCCGGAAGAAAAAAAATCAAACGAGGGCTCATTTGCATCCCATCCTAACCAAAGAGTAGATTGCTCGGATGCCAACGATTTGCAATGCAAATTGGCGTGGCCATCTTCCCAAATTGTATTATTTGGTGCAGTTGCCGCCCATTGGGATACCCCGTCGAGATGCTAATGCCTTCTCGGCTTGACTGCTAAATTGGCCATGTGACTAATTAGTGAGTAATTGCCTTAACGAGGTCTTGTCTGAAACACTGGAGTGTGAAGACGTGAAGAAAACTTGCTTGGGATGGCATCATTCTCTTCAAGAGATTTTGTGTGTGGAGACTTTGGGGTTGGAAGGCTGTGACACCAGTGATGTCATGGACATCCCAGCAGAAAAAAAAATTCACATTTACTGCAGTTCTGCACGTTTAATAGAGGTCTACATTTCAAAACGGCGCATGCGCCATGCATGAGCGCCTCTAGTGGCCAAATTTGCTGGGGAGACAGCTCGTCCATATAGCATTTCCATTGATTTTGCTCTTTTAGAAAGGGATTTTTGTGATGTTTGGGAAATTTAACGTAAATTTTTGAAATTTGTAGGCCACGTGCAAACTATTTTATATAAACAAAACGGCGTTTTATTTGAATGTCACCACATGTTTCACAAACATACATGCAATAAGTTTCTTTCTTATATTGGAGTTTTAAGGGATCCTGTGGTATGAAATCTTGGAATTGACGTGTCTAAAGTTGTTTTTACAACATGGAACACAATAATTCCACTTCATAACGTTTGAAAACCCTTTTGAAGAGCGGGAAAAAAACACGTGTAACTCAATGACACGTTTTAAGCCTGTCCCCCCAGGAAATGTCCTAAAACTACCACAGAGGGCGCTAAACGTAATATAGACCTCCTCTATTGCATTGAGTATGACATTCTATACATATTTTTGCTTTTGAAGCAGTTTTGCAATATTTATATCTGTCAGACACATTCTTGAGATGATTCAGGAAAGGTGAAGGTGGTTGTTGGGAATAAGTGTACGGTAGCGCCCTGCCCATCTCTTTTGGGTACCCTAACCAGAAAAAATTACCAGACTTCCCACCCGTTGAGGCCCTCCGCAGTTTCTCGCCCTTTCCAGAAGGTTTTCCAGAAGGCCGTATTTAAATGTGTGCCGTGTCCTTGCGTGGTAACGACCGCCATTAACAGATGCCCTTGTTTTCTTTTCTTTTGCAGCTGCTCTTCACTGCATTCCGGAGAGTATTGTCAGCATCCTAACCCGTGCCATACCGGCCCAGTGCCCAGGTGCCAAAATGGAGGCACCTGCAACGTGCTCACCAACACCACCACCGGGTCCCTGTTTTTCTGCAAGTGCCCCATCGGCTTCACGGCCTCGCTCTGCGAGATTCCAATCCCCAATAGCTGCGACAGCGACCCATGCCAGAATGGCGGCACGTGCACTCTGGTGACACTTGAAAACTACACCTGTGCCTGTGGAACCGGATTCAGAGGTAAGGACCGGACATGAACTTCCTCAAGGGAATATCTGGAAGGTTGTTGTTGGATGTTCTTCTTGCTAATGCCGTGACTTGCTTTCATAGGTAAACATTGCGAGGCGGTTGATCACTGCGCATCTCAACCGTGCCGTAATGGTGCCACTTGCCGGTCTCTCCAGGACGGTTACAAGTGCAACTGTCGTAAGGGCTTCACCGGCACCAAGTGCACGGACGACATCGACGAGTGCAGTCAGCACCTCTGCAAACGTGGTACTTGCACCAACACCATCGGTTCTTACAGGTATGGACAATGTAGTCTTCATGTTTTTTTTTTGTGTCTGGTTTGTTTTGAAAAAGTTTCTTACTGGCTGGCCACATCATCTCTTCTGAAGACAGTTCGCAGATATTGTGGATTGTCCATTCTGGAATCTTATGTAATTTCTTGAATTTTTAACTGTGTGCTCTGAAGGGAACTGGGTCAAAATTTCAAAAAAAATCTCGGAAAAAACATCAAAAATCAAAATCTCGAAAATCAAAAAATGTTAAGTACCAAACACGTGAAAAATCTATTTCCTAACCTAACGGCGAGTTGAACACCATATACCTGAAGACATAAATCGCACGAGTTTTGATTTATTGGATGATGTACTGTCGAGATTTTCCTTTTCGAGATTTTTCACTCGAGATTTTGCCTCTCGAGATTATTTTTAAGTTATTTTGTATATCGAGATTATTTTTTTTCGAGATTTTGATGTAGCATGGTTCTGAAGACACAACAAGAGCCCATTTTCCATTGGATAGTCACCAGCTTAGCGAGTTATTAAACTTTTTAACTCATGATGACATAAATTTAGTAATTTGGAGAATGTTGAATCGTTTTTGCAAACATTTTCAGTGATCAAAACAAAAATACCACTTGAATGTTTTAAGACCCAACAGCGATCGCAAAACTTTTGATGAACCCGAATAAAATGCTTGGAGCAAGCAATTTTGCATTCCAAAATAATGCATCTGAGAACCACAAAACTACATGAAATTCATACAAAAATTATTTCTGGACTATTTTCGTTGTTGTTTGTCGAATTCCGAATTGTTATGTGCTCGTAAAAAAAAGTGGCCTCTTGTCTGTATAGCCGTTTACCGACTGCACATTGCGGTGCAACTATTGTCATTTTTTTAAAAAAATCTTGAGCAATGTTTAGCCACAGGGCGAACTTGCATAATTTGTCTGTGACTGCAGGGAAACTTGATTTAATTATTTTGTTGTTGTTTTGCTCGTTTTAGGTGCACTTGCGAACAGGGCTACACTGGACAGAACTGTGAAAGCAAGTACATTCCTTGCGACCCAAACCCATGCGAGAACGGCGGAAGTTGTGTGTCCATTGACTCGCTCAACTACAAGTGCAAGTGTCCAACAGGTGAGTTCCACTACAATAAATTGTTGTCTAGTTTTCAGGAGAGGAACCCTTTCTTTTGGGAATGTGACCACCGCCATTGAAGCACAGTGGAACCCTTGTTAAGAATTTTTTTATTCAAGGAACCTGGAGTTTTCGAACTTGTTAAGCGGGTGAAGTTATTAAACGGAATAAATTACATCTTAATTGTACTCTTGGGACCATGGGATTCGACTTGTTAGACGGGGAAAACGTCTTAAGCGGGTTCTACTGTATACCTCGCCCCTTCGAGTTCATTGGACATCCATTGGGGAGGACGCCATTTTGGCCACGCTTGCCGAAAAGGTGTCTTCGCCATACGAAGAACTTGCCATGGGAACCGGTTTTGGGAGTTCTTCTCTATAGGTTGACCTTCGTGGTGAACCCGCCTGTTGCAATGCATGCACGGTGGTGAAAAAAAAAATACAAAAAAAAACTGAAATTTCGGCAAGGAGGAGGGGGGCGACTTCGTCAAAAGAACAGGAAAGATACTGACTTCACGAAAGGTATATGCACATAGGCAGAGGAAGAAATTCGCAGTTTTCTCCCAGCTAACAAAAAAGAGGGAAAATGGAGTCGAACAAAGAATATTTCGCTTTCTTTCTTTTGAAGAACAGGATAAAATGAACGGCTTCCATTTTTCCAGGCTTCTTGTTTTCGATGGCTGGGGCATTGGGCAAATCTGCTTAAAACTGCGAATTCCTGAATACCTTTTTTTCTTCTTCTGAGAGCTGATGTACATCTACAGTGGAACCACATATATCCCCCCCACAAAAAATACTCCTTAGAAGTCTAGATTTTCTCCCAAAAATCCAAATTTCATCCAATACATGGTCATCCATGCGAAGTGGCACTAATATTTCCTGTACGGTAATCAACATTTTATGCAGTGTTTTGTTGATGAGAGTGGCTGCTTTTGGAAAATTTTAAGAAAACAAGACAATTTGAATAAGTTTTTTTGTGTGTTAAATCGAGTGCTGGTAAATCCTAGGCAGGGTGTCCGGCAGCCTTGATAATAGGGAAAGTCAGCAATTATGCTTGAAATTCGTGAGAAACACTAGTTTATGCTTGAAATTTGTTAGAAACACTAGTTTATATTTGATATTTATAAGAAACACTAGTTTATGCTTGAAATTTGTGAGAAGCACTAGATTATACTTAAAATTTGTTAGAAACACTAGTTTATGCTTTGAATTTTCTGCTCGCGCCTGGAAAGTTCTCTTAATCTGGTAGAAAACTCTTTAAAAATTCTTCAATACAAATATTCAGACTATTTGGAAAAAAAATATATTGTAGTAATTAGCCTTTGAGGGGTTTTGGAAATCTTTCCAAGTCGTCAGTCTCGTCACTAGATGGCGTCAATGCCGGTCGAAGTTGAGATGCTTTCTATTTTGGGTTGCCCTAAAGCTTTAATTTAAACGGCGATTTCAGTCGTTTTTTGTTGTTTTCAATTTCTGCAGCGGTCCTTTAAATGTTCCCTCGCCATGTGGTGTTTTTACGCTGACTGGGTTATTAAGTTGTATTGAATCGAACTTTTCAACTTCGCATGCCTTCATTTTACAAGTTCGTAAGCTCACGTTCCCAGCCCAGTGGCCATTTCCAAGTTAGGCGTTCCCAAGCAAACACAAATCGCTTCTGACGGACTCCGGCCATTATTTAATGAACGGTAATTGGTCCCCTTCCTCCCCTTTCCATCTTCCTCTATTTTGATGCTGGTTTTTCACATCCTGCGCTTTCGGCCCCTATTCCTATGTTCTCTCAACTGCCTTAGTAGCCCGCAGCTTTTTTTGGCTCATGACAGCGTATTATTTAATCCTTCTTGCTGACCAATTAAAATATCTCTGCCTCCTTTTTTTAGCCGTGTATGCAATTTTTTCTTCAACTCTCCCCCTGGTTAAATATAGGGGGGCTCCCACCACTTTTGGTTAAAAATACTATTCTGGGTCCCCCTGTCGCCCAGCCTGGTCATTGGCACCGCGCGAATTAACCTCAATTTTCCACAGTCGTCCGGTTGACAGCGTCAAGGTGCTGGAAAAAAACATTAAAACATTAACCATGATTTTTGGAGCCATTTGGTCCCAAAATGTAACTTGTTAGGCTGTGACAGTTTCTCGAAGATAGTTTGGTTAGGCTTGCAATGAAAGATTATTATTTTGAAAAATAAGAAGAAAAAAATGGCAAGAATTATAAGAATGCTAACAATGGAAAAACAGTTGCTAATTAAACAAATTAACAAAAAATTCCTAGTGTTTTTGGTAGGGGATTGCCAGCCCAAAGTGGACAAAGAAATGGTTGTAAGAAACGGCAGGTGGCAACCGTAGGTAAGGTAGGGAGCAGGACTAAGTCCAAGTTAACCTTATAGCAGGAAAATCAAGAAAAAAATCTCCCAAACTAGTTTTGTAATCTTGCGTGCATTAAAGGGTGGACATTGCGATTTTTATCTTCAAAGCACGGCCTTTGGTATTGATTAATTAAATTGGAAATCCACGCACGATCGTGCCTTTGTTGCGGCTTGTCACGAAACATTTTACATTTTGATGCCGATAGGGGCTCATTTGAGAATACCTTCCGGGGGTATCATTAAGAACAGAGCAACTCTAGACTTGTCCAATAAACACAATTAGGACCAACTTTGTATCCAACTAGGACGTTAAATGCAGTCGACTTTAAAATTCGGGTCATCTGAGTAAACATGGTTGGTCTCTTTTGGGGCCTAAACAGGTTGGGATTCGATATTTTTTTTCTTATGTCAGTAAAATCGAATCCAAAATCAGAACAATCCTATATGAGAGTTCAACATTTTCAATAGGATTTTTTAACTTCAACAAGTAAAACATCCTCAAGTAGTGGCGCCATGTGGCTACACAGACGCAAACGTATGAAAAACATACTTGTGTTCTTTTATGCCGTGTACAGACCAAAGCAAACACGAAACAGAAACATGATTTCTGCAAACCAATTTGTTGAAACGTGGTTTCGCCTGATGCATACCTTAACTTTAGTATTCACTACAGAGTTTGTTGAACATTAAATAAGAAAACATTTCACTTATTTGAAAATGTTTTTTTAAATTATTTGAGGGGAGAAATAGACTTGTATCTCATAGACTTCTGGTTCTCGTAATATTTCTTCACAACTTAAACAGCACCATATTTTACGGCCTATATGACGCACTTTTTTCTTCAAAAAATTGCCTCCAAAATTCAGGTGCGTCTTAAACTACTTGTTTTTTAAGAAAATTGCTTAAAAATTAAGGTACGGCTTATAGTCCGTAAAATACGGTATGTTCTGTTCCTGTTAAATCAAGCTATTGCACAATGAAGTGTTTCCACAAAAAAGGTGTCTCCACCAAAGCATCGCAGACAGTATCTCATTGCAATCTGTCTTATTCTCTCCGTTACAGGATTCTCTGGTGCAAACTGCGAAGTGAACATCGACGACTGCCCAGGCAACCACTGCCAGAATGGCGCCACCTGTGTGGACGGCGTCAACAGCTACACTTGTCAGTGTACCCCAACATATACAGGAACATACTGCACCAAAGACATTGACGAATGCGGCGTCAGGCCCACGGTTTGCAAAAATGGTGCCACCTGCACCAACACCATCGGTGGCTTCAACTGCATCTGCGTCAACGGTTGGGCTGGCCCGGACTGCAGCGAGAATATCGACGACTGCGCTGGTGCCGCCTGCTTCAACGGCGCAACCTGCCACGACCGTGTAGGTTCCTTCTACTGCCAATGTCCGCCCGGTAAGACCGGACTGCTCTGTCACCTGGATGACGCCTGCGCCAGTAATCCCTGCCACGCAAGCGCTGTGTGCGACACTAGCCCCATTGATGGCACCTATGTCTGTTCCTGCCCCAATGGTTATAAGGGCATCGACTGCACGGACGATATCAACGAGTGTGAGGAGGGTTCCCCGTGCGAGCACGATGGGGTCTGTGTCAACACACCAGGTTCCTTCCGCTGCAACTGCACCAAGGGATTCACAGGACCTCGCTGCGAGGTCAACATCAACGAGTGCGACTCCAATCCGTGCCAGAATGATGGAACGTGCCTGGACGAGCGTGGTGCTTTTCGCTGTGTTTGCATGCCAGGTGAGTTGACTTAAATATTTGAGCTCTGAACACTGGTTGTAAGATCTTGCTCCAAATATATTTCTTTACTAATTAACTGTTTTATTGTTCTAGGTTACACTGGCATCCACTGTGAGGTGGACCTAGACGAATGCTCACCAAATCCTTGTCACAATGGCGGCATCTGTACCGACCTGATCAATTCCTACCGCTGCGTATGCCCCAATGGCTTCTCTGGAAAACGCTGTGAGAAGAACATCGACGACTGCCACAGCTTTCCATGTCGCAATGGAGGCACGTGCCGTGATGCCATTGCCGGCTACACATGCGAGTGCCCAGCGGGTTTCAAGGGAACCAACTGCGAGACCAATATCAATGACTGCCAGTCGACGCCGTGCCACAACGGTGACTGCATCGACGGCATGAATTCGTTCAGCTGCAGCTGTCACCCGGGCTTCACCGGGCTGCTCTGTCAGACGCAGATAAACGAGTGCGAGAGCAACCCGTGCGAGTTTGGCGGTAAATGCGAAGACGTCATCAACGGCTACCGTTGCCACTGCAAGCCCGGCACCTCGGGCCTCAACTGCGAGTACAACGTGAACGAATGTTTCAGCAACCCATGTCGTAATGGCGCCACCTGCCTGGACGGCATCAACTCCTACACATGCCAGTGCATCCCTGGCTTCTCTGGTACACATTGTGAGACCAATGTGGACGAGTGTGCTTCCAACCCATGTGCAAACGGAGGCAAGTGCACCGACCTAGTCAACGGCTTCAAGTGCGACTGTCCACGCGGTTACTTCGATGCCCGCTGCCTCTCTGATGTCAACGAGTGTGCCTCTAACCCTTGCATCAACGGTGGTACCTGCGAGGACGGCGTCAGCCGTTTCACTTGCTCATGTCCCAAGGGCTATGGTGGCTACCGATGCGAGCTGGACATCGACGAGTGCCAGTCAAATCCCTGCCAGCATGGCGGCACCTGCAAGGACGCTCTGGCTGGCTACTCCTGCACTTGCCTGTCTGGTTATGCAGGTCAGAACTGTGAGACGAACATCGACGACTGCTCAAGCAATCCCTGCCGCAATGCCGGCTCCTGCATCGATCTGGTTAACAGCTTCCAGTGCGTATGCGAGGTGCCATACACCGGCCAGTACTGCGACAAGGAGTTGGACCCCTGCATCCCCAACAAATGCCGTAACAACGCCAAGTGCTCGCCCAGTTCCAACTTCATGGACTTTGCCTGTAATTGCGACCTGGGTTACACCGGCCGTTTCTGCGACGAGGACATTGACGAGTGTACCATCTCATCGCCCTGCCGCAATGGCGCGACCTGTCTTAACACCAATGGCTCCTACCAGTGTGCCTGCGCTAAGGGCTACGAAGGCAGAGACTGCCTTGTCAACACGGATGATTGCGCTTCCTGTAAGTGCCATTCTTATCTGAAAGCGTTTTTGCTAAGATTCTCCCATCTTTTAGATTTGCTAAGCGCTTGTTTTTATTTTTTTTAGCTCCATGTCAGAATGGGGGAACTTGCCTTGACGGAGTTGGCGAGTACACTTGCCTGTGCATTGATGGATTCGGAGGCAAGCACTGCGAGCACGATGTGAACGAGTGTGATCCGAACCCCTGTCAGAACGGTGCTACCTGCAAGGACTATGTCAACAGCTACACTTGCAATTGCTCACACGGCTTCAGCGGCACAAACTGCCAGACCAACGACGAAGACTGCACACTGAGGTAGGATGCTTACTTTTTCTTTGCTTCACTTTTATGAAACAGAAAAAGTTTTTTTTTTTTTTTTTTTTTGTAAGTGGTGATGAAAACTTGCTTAAGTCTTAATGTAACCTTTTCTCGTTTTTCCAGTTCCTGCGTCAATGGTGGTACCTGTATCGACGGCATCAACAATTTCACTTGCCAGTGCGCTCCAGGTTACACCGGCTCCAACTGCCAGTACCACATCAACGAGTGTGACTCTTCCCCCTGTAAGCATGGTGGCACTTGTGTGGATCACATCGGCTACTTCACGTGCCACTGTTACTACGGCTTCCAAGGCGAAACATGCGAGGCAAGTGACCCTTCAGCCCTTACGGCATTGATTGGTTTTATAGATAGGGAATATGAGTTTCTGACCTCTGATCTGATTTTTGCAGTCATTTGTGGATTGGTGCAACATGAACCTGTGCATGAACGGCGCCACCTGCAAGCAGAGCAACAACACCTATCGGTGCACTTGTGCCTCGGGTTGGACGGGCCGCTACTGCGATGTCAGCATGGTGTCCTGTGTGGACGCTGCCAAGCAGAAGGGCGTTGCACCGGACAAGTTGTGCCTGCACGGAGGTCGGTGCCACAACACCACCAACAGCCACAGCTGCAAATGCTTGGAAGGCTACGAGGGAAGCTATTGCCAGAACGAGATCAATGAGTGTGACTCGTCGCCCTGTCAGAATGGTGCTTCATGCAACAATCTCGTGAACCGATACACATGCGACTGTCCACCAGGATTTCAAGGTTGGTAGAGTTTTATTTCCCTTCTGATTTGAGACCGATTGTTTTTCATAAAATTGTGTTGTCGGAAATTCTTGTTTAACGACAGATTTTTTTAAAACATTTTTTTTTTTCAATTCTAACTTAACCTCTAACTCCTTTCCAGGATTGAATTGTGAATTTAACATCAACGACTGCGACCCCAACCCATGTACCAACGGGGGTGTTTGCCATGATCTGGTGAACAAATTTGTTTGCTCGTGCCCGCACGGTACAGAAGGAATCCTGTGCGAATATAATAAAAATGACTGCTTCGAGGGTGCCTGCCATCATGGGGGAACCTGCGTAGACAAGGTGGGCAAGTTCGAGTGCCAGTGTAGACCAGGCTTTGTTGGGTCACGTTGCGAGGGCGACATCAACGAGTGCCTGTCCAACCCATGCCACAAGCCGGGCACACAGGACTGCATCCAACAGGTCAACGATTATCGCTGCAACTGCAAACCTGGTTACATGGGACAGCACTGCCAGATCAAGGTTAATTTCTGCGATTCTGGCCCCTGCAGGAATGGAGGCGTATGTACTAACGGCGAGGATGGACAATACACCTGCGCTTGCCCTAGTGTAAGTAAAGTTTTGGAAGCACTGCAAGAAATGTGTCTAGAAGTAGTCAATAGTTTTAAGATACATGAGTCGATTTCTTTGAGTAACATTGTTGTTTCACGTTTCAGGGGTTTGATGGCAAGAGTTGTGAATATGCTACCACGAATTGTCAAAGCAATCCTTGCAAGAACGGCGGTACCTGCCTGGGGAAAGAGAAAGATTATGCTTGCAAGTGTCCTATCGGAACGTCGGGTTTCAACTGCGAGATTGACAGCGTGAACGAATGCAATTCGTCGCCTTGTCAAAATGGAGGAGTTTGCATCAACAAAATCGGTAAGTTCCTTTGGAAGGATCTTGTTTTTTTTTAAATGCTTTGTTGGCAACATCATTCTTTAACAAAGCAATTGTGGTTTGCAGGCAAATTTGAATGCAAGTGTCCACAATCATGGAGCGGGCAACGCTGCGATAAACCTGACTTCCTCAACAACTTGGGCACGAGAATCCCGCCATCCACCACTACCCACTATTCGCATGATAGGGAAAAGGCTAAGTGCGAACAGCACGGTTGCGCTGCAAAATCTGGTAATCGCCGTTGTGAAGAGGAATGCAACACCCTGACTTGCAATTTTGATGGTGGCGACTGTTCTCTCGGCATGAACCCTTGGAAGGAATGTAAAATCAGCTCAAAGTGCTGGACGGTGTTCCGTGACGGAAAATGCAACCCAGAGTGTAATACTCTGGATTGCCTGTACGATGGCTTTGACTGCATTAACATGATCAAGCGTTGCAAGTAAGTGAAATATAACAAACAATGCTGACAAATGCAATCATTCAAATAAGTGTGGACATCGTTTAATAACCTCCTCTGTCTTGTTTCTCTTTCTACAGCCCGATTTATGACTTCTACTGTTTGAGCCGCTACTCCAATGGCCATTGTGATGAAGACTGCGACAACGAAGAGTGCAACTGGGATGGTCTAGATTGTGTGGAGGAACCTCCTAGTTTGGCCGAAGGAGCCATCGAATTTACTCTACTCATCGATCAAGAGACGTTCAAGAACAAGTCGGTGGACTTTGTCCGTGAGGTTGGTCACAAACTGCGTACCAACGTGCGAATCAAGACCATGGACGGCCAGCCTCTTATCACCTCGAGCGGTCCCTCCGGATTGGTCGTCATGCTCGAAATTGATAACAGGAAGTGCAACAAGCAGACTCACATGGAATGTTTTCCCAATGGCGAAGCCGTAAGTACATTTCTTTGCCTACCTTCTGCCCTCTTTTGCTTACTAGAACGGTTTTTAAAAAATATTTTGTTTTCAATCTATAGGCTGCACGATTTTGGAGCGCTTCGGCGGCCAAGCATGAGATGGTAGACTTCCCGATCTCCAATGTCCGGGGCGTCCACCAGGACAAAGAAGCTGGCAGTTATAACACCGTAATCTACCTAGTCATTGGTGGTTTTGCCGTTGCCATGGTTCTCATAGTCTTCGGGATCCTTGTCAAGACAAACCGCAAAAAGGCACAGGGGATAACTTGGTTTCCTGAAGGATTTTTCCATAACAGTGGCGGCCAGAGGCGGCGGTCCCGAAGGAAAGGACCAGATGGACAGGAAATGAGGTATGCCTCGTTGTATGATTTCTTCTAGCAATCTAAACAAAACTTAATTCGGATTACTCGTTGTAAAGATTAAAGATTCCACATTCGAATAATTTTTGTTTGTTATTTGTTGCTGCAGAAATATGAGTAAGCAGTCATCGGCTAGTCGAGTAGATGTCGATGCCAACGACAACAGCACGTATCCACCAGACAATGGTCACTGGAGTGAGGAGGAGACCGACCATCCACCAATGAAGCGAATGAAGAGCGAGCGACACGAATCTTGCTATGCTGAACAGACAAAAACCGAATTCGACGAAACTGACAAGCGCCCGTGGACTCAGCAGCACCTCAATGCAGCCGACGTTCGCAACCCAGACATCCTGGCTCTCACACCCCCTCAGGGCGAAGGCGACATGGATCCTTGCGGAGGAAACGTGGATGTCCGTGGACCCGATGGCTTCACCCCGCTTATGCTGGCCTCTTTCCGAGGCGGTGGATTAGACACCGGTGAAGAGGTAGAAGAGGATGATGGCTCCACCGCTGTCATACAAGATCTTTTAATGCAGGGCGCCAATTTGTCAACAACCACAGATCGAACAGGTAAGGCTTGACATCCAACTGGATATGTATCATTGTCACGTGACCTGAAGCTAATGTGTCTATTTGCCTCATTGTAGGAGAAACATCGCTCCATTTGGCTGCAAGGTACGCCAGGGCTGATGCTGCTAAGCGCCTTCTCGATGCTGGCGCTGAAGCCAATGCTCAAGACAACACGGGCCGGACCCCGTTGCACGCTGCTGTAGCTGCCGATGCTCAAGGCGTCTTCCAGATCCTTCTAAGAAATCGAGCAACCGCACTAAATGCGAAAATGCACGACGGTACTACGCCATTGATTCTGGCTGCCCGACTGGCCATCGAGGGTATGGTGGAAGATCTCATCAATGCCGAGGCAGATATCAATGCTGCCGACGATCACGGTGAGTCACTTTCTGGCGCCAATCTGCTCACGTAAAAAAAATGTTAGAACTTGGTCTTAACTTGTTAACAGATTTCGTCCAATTGTTAAATATTTGAATAGTTGTTCGAAATTTAGTGTTTCAAAACTTAAGTTGTTAGATTAACATCTCAATTGGGCATCTCCCTGAAATAGTTTTAATTGTGATGTCTGAAAATCAATTTTAGATCCCCTTTTAAAATTATCTTTTTTATATTTTTTTTAGGCAAAACCGCATTGCATTGGGCATCTGCCGTAAACAATATCGAGGCTGTCCAAATCCTGCTGGAGCATGGCGCCAACCGCGATGCCCAGGACAACAAGGAGGAGACTCCGCTGTTCTTGGCTGCTCGTGAGGGCAGTTATGAAGCGGCAAAGATACTACTCGAGTGCCACGCCAACCGTGAGATCACTGATCACATGGACAGGCTGCCTCGCACTGTTGCTGAGGCACGCCTTCACAACGACATCGTTAGGCTGTTGGAAGAGCACGAGATACGCAGCCCGCAGGAATCTGGCATGATGATGGCCGGTAGATTCATGACATCGTCGAACATGATTCCACCTTCGGGTGCGCTAGGTGGGAGCAAGCACAACCGGTCCAAGAAGAGGCCCAAAACCCTTACGGGTGGGGTGATGTTGCGGGACAACAGTGGCAATCCAATTTCCCCATTAGGCGACACACAGGTCACTGCCACGAAAAAGCGGGCATCAGTCAAACGCAAGAAGGATCAGCCATCCCCCAACATCCGCAGCGTGGAGTCCACCATTTCCACGCTTTCCCCCGTGGGCTCGCTCGACTCACCAAGGGCATCGGGGTGCCTGGAAGGCGCGGTGTCCCCCTTGAGCGCCAGCAATCTGTATAATGGCCACCTGATGGCCATGTCTCATCCCAACTTGTCGTCTCTGGATGGCGGCAACGGACTCTCCCTGAAGCAGCCTCCCGCATATGAGGACTGCATGCAGGGCCATCACCACTTGCCGCAGCAGCACCATCTGCAGGGGCTCCACCACCACCTTCAGCAGCCCCAACACCCACAGCACCCGCATTCCAAGAGCCACATTGATACAAGCTACCTGAACAGTGGCTTGATGATGGCCAGCGGAGGGAGGGGCATGGTGTCCCAGGCTGGTCAAGGGCCTCAGCTCCCACCTGCACTGCACATGCGGCAGAACTCTCTGCCTGTTGCCTCTTCCAACTTACAAGGGCACTTTTCACCTAACAAGCAGAGGCCCACGTTGCCCACGTCCCCCACCCATATCGCCGCTTTGAGGGCGGCAACCCAACAAAAGCATGGACATAATACCCAAAACCACATGGGCACGCTGCACTCGCCGTCGCACGCGCATTCGCTGCAACACCAAAAACAGCAGCAGAATGTACCCACCCTGACGAATGGCAACGGCTATGCAGACTATTCTGCGAACAATCGCGAGCAATTGCCACAGCAGTACACGGAGGTTCCGCCGCAGCGGCTTTCAACGCCGCCCTACCCGCAGTACCACCAGTACCCCACGCCTCCCTCGCAACACAGCCACAGCGGCGCCGAGTCGACGCCGCAGCATCTTATCAACCAGGGTTTGGAGAACTACTTGACGCCCTCTCCCGAGTCGCCCGGTCAGTGGTCCACCTCGTCGCCCCACTCTGCCCACTCAGACTGGTCGGAAGGCATCTCAAGTCCACCCACAGCCACTGTGTCGATGGGCTACATGATGCCGTCCATGCACGAGCAGCACCACGATCTTCACGGCATGGTTGAGCAGGACGTGTACATTTGAGGCGTGTTGCCGGGAAGGAGAAAAGACTTTCTCTCCGAGGTAAGATCTCGTCATCCAGTGGCCAGTGCAGCAACGTGCACGCTCTAATGGTTGGCTTGGCCCGTGTGCCTTAATCTCATCATCCCATCGCTACGGCTGGACAGTCGGCAATTGTAAATCTGTGTTGGTTAGTTCAAATGGCGCAGCAGGCGAACTGCCAACATTGCCAAAACATAAGCCTGCGATCGTGGATGCGTTGCCAACCATTGGACGACCACCCCGGAGACGTTGACTAATGCACAAACGCTTCCACAGAGCATCGAATCGGTAATAAATCTTCCATTCGCCGGACAAAGATGTCCAGCACAAAAACCAAATTTTATGAAAGACGTTTTGGCTCTATTGCATTGTATACGTAGTTCACCCTGCGGCATCTTACCTTAGTGCTTCGCGAAGATCATGACAGTTTTCCCAACATTTGACGATGCAATCTTATGAAACCAGCTAAGATTTATTTTATAAACTGATCACACAAAAAAATAATATTCAGAGGAATGTTAACTTTCGATTTTGTGCCTTAAAAGTGTTTCTGGTATCATTTAAAAAATTACCGCCAGGTATAACCAAGATCGTGAAATGATGGGAAAATTGTGCTGGTCACTGCATCAACATCATGCCGGAATACTTGGTCACAACTGTATTTTTGTATTGCCGTGTGAGTAGGGTGCATGAGCGCGCTTTCTTTAAAAATATTGCATGTGCATGTGTTTTGGGGCGTTTGGGAAAATACCGCTGCTCCTAATAAGGGAACTCGACTGGCTTGTTACTGTGAATGAAAATGCTAGATTGAATTAACACTTATTCTGAAAACGTTCAAGAAAACCGGATACTTTGAGAGCCTTCATTTAGTCTATACTGGTAAATTCCAAAAAGAGATCACAAGGAAACTTGTGCACTTTAGAACGTTCAATCTAGTAATTTCTTAATTTTAACAAGCTGGGGAGTAAACAGCGAACTTAAAATTGATACTTAATAACGTTGAGGGATTCGTGTGCCAATAGAAGAGGAACAGTATTTGTAACTGCCATCGAGTAAAGGCTGCATCGTGTTTTCAATCTATAAAACAAAAAAAAAAAATTCAAAAATTGTTTGGTCTGCGGCATGAATTGTTGTTAACATTCAACAATGACTCGTGCAACAGGCTGTAAATGTCCTCGATTCGAGGATCTTCCACTTTTTATGGTGTAACTGTAACGTAACGTTGACATGGTGCAGCCCTTTACGCTAAGATTAAGCTAAGTAAACTAAGTTAAGGTAAACAAAAACACAAAAATAATGGTCGTATGGTTCTGCACAGTTCGAGATTTTCAATTTTTTTTAACTTCTTTTTAAAATCAAAATTTGAGTAGGTTCCCCACCCTTTAGGCTGCTGCCCAGCCGCCTCTGGTTGACTGACAAATTTTATTGTACTTCATCCAATGTTTTCTTAAGTCTTAATAATATCTTTTTAAAAATAGTTCTACTATTCAGTCATTTTAAGACTTTTCAAAATTTTAAATAATTGTTCACAGCTTATTGAAACCTGTCTAATTTTCTTTCCAATGTTCTTAATGTCCACGGACAAAGGTTCCTTCATTAATCTCACTTTCAACAAAGGTCAAGCCTTGGTAACTCGGCAGCATGCCCCTCGTATAACCCCAGGATTACTTATATATGGCACGATCAGAGCATTTATTTGCAGCGAAGTGCAGTAGAAAAAGCGACAGTGCAGGTTGCCGAACGCGGCAACCCACGAATTGCATTCCCCCATACGTGCGTGAACCGTGTTTTTAGGCTTCCTTTCTCCGGACCCTAGCCCACGAGGCAGGGACGAGAGGAAAGGACCGATTGGATCCTTCGTCACATGATTATTAAATGTCAATTTTGCAATCATTCCCAGCCATTGCAAGCATTCAAAGGCCGTTTTTGCTTCGCCGGAGCAGAAAACGGCTTATTGCAACCGGGAACTCCTAAGGTGCAAAATGTAGAATAATGTAAATGTTCTGTAAACGATGGTCAGGACTAGTCCCTTCAAGAACCTATTGAAGCGACGGTCCAGACCTTTACAAAAAAATATAGCTGATAAGAATATCGCAAGTGCCTTGAAATAACGTATTTCAAAGCCGGTTTTAGAGCTTAGGCGAACTGTCTGTTAAATTCTTTCCACCATGTCGAATCCCCGCTCGCATTATTTATACGAATTCTGAACCGATTCAGAAGATTTTATGTGGGACCAAGTCAGGAAAAGGCTTTCACAAGAGCCGATGGACCGCCTAAAACGTTCAGTTTTAGCGGATCCAACGGTGGACTTCCAAGAAACGTTGCCTTACCAAGGATTCCCTAAGAAACCATGCCAAAAATGGGCACCGAGAACATCTTTAAGCCCTTATTGAAGAGTTCCTTCGGTGGTTGCATTTCTGGCAAAAGACCCATGTCTTCCGCAACGTTTCGTTATACAGAAGAGCCTTTTCCTGCCTCGTTTTGAAAGTGGAGAAAGGACAGCGACTTGCCGAGACTCGAGCTTTTGGCAAAAACACCATTTTTGCAGTGTTTCGAGTTTTCTGGTAAGCCCAACTTTTCCCCACAGCCTTTGCAGGCCCCTTGTTGGGCACGAGCGGCGCCATCGACCTCAACCGCAATAGTCTTTGGGCCAGAATTTTGAATGATGCTGCATGCAGAAGGCGGTTGAAGCCGTCGGGAAAGCGTTATTTCTCGATCTTCAACATCGTCTCTGCGGGCAGTTTTCAAAAGCTAGCCAAAAGCAAGCGTTGAGTTGTGGCGCCACATGGGCCCTACAAGGAGCCTACCGAACTGCATTCTGAGGTTTCCATCCAAACGGGCTATTTGATCATTCGACAAATTTGGGACCAAGATGCAAGCGGATTCCTTTTAAATCTCGCTGGCATCGCCAAGGGGAGGTGGATTAAGAAGCAGACAGGCTTACTTTTTTAATGCGTTTAGCGGCTAGCGTTTTTTTTCCCGTTCATCGGTTTTTATTGTTCTCTGAGATGGTACGTCATATCATGTGACCGAAGGGAATCTCAGCAGCAGCATTGCCACGCGATTTGTAATTGTAATTTGAGTTCAGCTCACGTGTAAATAATCATTAGTTTTAATAATATGTATAATGTGCGGCTCTCGGCTTCTCCGTTGTGATAAGCCGGGATGCCTATATCGTCGATTATGTGGTAAAGGACAATGCAACGTGTATTTTATGTTTCGCAAAAATCATTTTTTTTTGTAAATCTTATTTTCTTAAACCTTGCCAGTTAAAAGTATATCATTTTCCAGTAGTATTATTAAAATAATTTTTCGCTAATTCTGATGTGGAAGTTGTCTTTATTCATTCACTATCTCTGTGACTTTCAGGAAAACCATAAATAACTAATGATCTTGGAAGCTTCAGTAAATCGATCAACAGCTGTCGGTAAATATGTAATGCAAGCTATCAAGACTTTGTGAAAGGTGTAATATTTGATTTTCAGAAATGGGATATATTTTTAGGGCATGAAGCTGCGCGGTAAATTTTTCGAGAGTGGGTTCAGCCTTCTATGATAGGAATTTACTAGGTTGTGCACTTTTAAAGTGTTGGTCATCAAACGTCTGTAAGTAAAAACTTTAATCCATGTCCTTGCATTACTTATTTTGGTAGACTTCAGGCTCTATGATCCCTAATTTAAAAATTAACAATGCTAATGAATTAGTTTAATTTTTAACTATGAATCATATAGTGCCTGGAAGCCTACCAAAAGCAAGAAATGCAACGAAATTTAGGTGGGGAACGTCTATCAATGTATCATCATACAATATATCAAAATGCATAAATAAAATACATTATGTACAGATCACATTTTTGAAATAGACGAAATTTCCCACCTAACCTAGGTTACTAAGGTTAGATAGGATAGCTTTTTGAAGTAGAACTACACTGTGAGTCATAAAAAAGTAGAACCCAATAAAAAAATCACAACTTAGTGAAAATTGCTTGGATTTAAATAAAATTTAATACATTTAGGGAGTTATACAGGAAAAGGTTTATAAAGCGAAGATTAATAATATCGAAGACTTGAAACGACGAATTAAGAAAACTCCCTGGACCAAATTGAAATCTCTACTGGTTTCTATTGTTATTTGGACACTTTATTGATTTAAATTGTTTTTTATGGTTCATGTATTTAATTCTATTGACTTTATGGTTTAGCTGTATTGACTGAAAAATAGAAAAAAATATGAAACCATGGAAAACAATTGAAATCAATAAATCCAATAGAAATTTTCTATTGATCCCAATAGAAAACAACGTTCCAAATAACAATAGAAGACAATAGAAATCTCTATTGTTTTTTTCACCAGGGCTTGGATTGAACTCGACCAGCGTATAATCGATTCGTCAATCAAAGAATGGCGAGTTAGACCCCGGGCTTGTGTAAAGGCCACCGGAGAACGTTTTGAACACATTTTAGAATTTATATTTGTTCCTACACTATTGTTCTTAAGTGCCAAATTTCATTTGAATCAAAGCATTTTTCACGAAGCTGTGATTGCGTTCTACTTTTTTATGACTCACAATGAATGTCTTCACTTTTGGTATTGGTACACCAAATGCCAACTGTGGTTCAAATATTTATTAATTTCACAGTTTTTCGGATTTTTAAATAAATTACTTCTGTTGCTAGTCTAGTAGATATTTTCATAACTTTTCATAAAACCGTGTAACCGACACAGCCCAGTCCTATTTTTAAAAATTTGAGTATTCCGCCTTTTCCTAGCGCGCAAGAATACATTTGCGAAGGGTGCGAAAGTGGGTGTGGCCAAATCGCCGCAATAAGGCTTCATCCGTAGTAGTGTACCTACGCCATGAAATCTTATGGAAATTGCCACAAACCAGAAGGATTTGAAGACTGAGGAAACTCCGGGCATTTGTGAAAAAGTATGAAAATTTTTGTTATTTATATGTATTTAAAAGGTTTTCTGTCGCTTCCAAAGGTATCCACGTTCAATGCCTGATATGTATAGTAATAATACGATGCAGCATGCATGTTTCTTGTAATTTGCAGTAGTTGTTTGCCTTTCAAAAGACTGTTGGTTTAACACGTGCTTCAAACAGTGATGTTTAGAGTGGTGTCAGAATCCTCAAGCATCATTTAATTATTTTATCGTTAATACAAGCGGGTTAAGTAAAAAACGGGATGCACAAAAAACTACTAATGCCGGTTTAAGAACTTTCGCGTCACTCTGTACTTGGTTTAGGACTGCCAGGGTGTCCAGTAAATGTGCTTGTACCATAACCCCTATAAAAATGAGTGGGGGGAGAACGTTGAATACATTTGAGTAAAGATAATGAGTAACTTGACACGAGGATCATCGTAAAGCTAATATGAATATATACTAATTTTTACATTTCTACTTATAGATTTTTGCTATTTCATGTACTGTTCTTTTCTAAGATTTTGTTCAGGTCTAAGAGGGTTTAATCCATAAACTATACTTTTCCAGTGCGCCGTACGAGTAATCAGTAATCGTATTCCTGGGCGAACAATTCGCCCGAGTTACTGATTACGTGTACTCTATAGTCGTACTTTGGAGTATTAAGCCGGATCCCCACCAAAGAAAACACGGAGCAAAAGCAAAGAAACAGGAAACATGCTTTCAGGAGCTTGTTTAGAAACGCAAAGGGGTACCAACCAAAAAAAGGCTACCAAGGCGTGTTTGCTGATGTCTGGGACCACCTCTTGGGCAATCAGCAAAATGCTATCAAAACCATGCTTTTGAAAGCAAAAATGCTCAAAAGTTTGGCGAAACATCGGGAAGGGAACTTGGTGAGTACATCCGTGCTCAGTGTTTTCGTTGGTGGGGATGCGACTTGAGCCGCACCACTAAAAACATTGTTGGCGACTGGCAGTGTGCACGAATCACAAACGGTTCTAGGGGATATGCAGACAGGAGATCTCCGCACATAGAAATTGTACAGAGTCGTGTTCTATAAACACGGTTTTCTCAAAGAAAACACGAAGTTTACTCGGACTTGTATGCTATTAATTTGAAAACACGAGGTTTCTCCTCAATTATACCATACAGACAAAAATCTTGCTATTATACCGTAATGGCCATCATGTGCTGAATACTCTAATTTGTTTCATCGTTTATGCAGCAAATATTAAGTTTTCTCATCGTTATTTATCATAGAGACTAAATTTCCGCGCCTTTATAGACGCATGTCGTATAAAATATTTTGAGCAGCCCTTTTCATAAGTTAATCTGTGAAAAATACACTTTTGGGTGTACTTGAGCCTTCACGAGTCTCCATACAATCACAATGTTGGGGAATCTTCTGTGCGGAAACCTCCGGTCACACGTGTCTCTTCGTGCTAGTTAAAAAATGCCCTAATGCCTGATTCCCACTTGGCCGAAAACCGAGAACCGACGCGGCTGACGTCAGAATTTCGGTTGCCGAAAACTGGTGACCAGTTCCCACTTGGCCGAACCGAGAACCGAAGTTTGACGTCAGCATCTTGGCTCT